>JAHZNA010004864.1:0-38087 GCA_027743935.1 Sinodicranocentrus sp. ZH6 | reverse complement strand
CTTTTCTATTTTTAGACATTTTTTAGACAAATTTGTAGTCCGCAAATAATTTCTACCAAAGTGTCCGCAGAATCTTCCCTTCGTCCGCAGATAATATTTAAGTCATTATTAAATCCATTAGCTTTCTAACAGATCATATCAAATCAAACTGCTGCAGTAATCAAATTAACATCACTTGCTCCAGGCTCCAGGTTTATACGGGTTTGTACAAACCATTGCAAATATTTACTACGCAAATGCTTGACAGTGCATATGAACTTGAAAATGTGAGTATTTTGTAAACATTAAATTACAGAGTACTGCCTTGCAGTATCATATCATTCCAATTTCCAATTTATTCAGGCATTCTATCTTGCGAAATCAACGATCTGTAAGTTTATAAGTAGATCCACCTATATAAAACACAAACCTTTTTAGCATAAACATTTACACACAAGCTACTTATCGTATTGAACATTTGGAAGGAATTAGATAAGAAAAATATAATCCGGGACAATTGAAATTAGGCTTTAAATTAGTTTGAAGATTAGTCGGGCATGCAACTCCGCTTCTCTCCGACTTTCGTAGCTCTTCGATTAGTGACTAATAATAACATGGCATTATCCTTGAAACCGACTTCTGATAACGCATAAGGTCATATCTTTCATTAGTTTGAGTTGAAGGCAATGATCACTGTTCAGGGTAAGCAACGCTAGTAATTACACAAGTTATACCATTGTCATCCATCTGGAGTGTATTTGCTGCAAGAAAACTTTTCATAGTCAGAGTCAGAAAACATTTAATCTTTTATCTACCCTATCAGAAATCCCGTCTCGTCTGGCTGATTTACACTGGTGTGTCTATTTGCGCAGTTAAACGATATCTTAGACAAGGTTTGCCTTGACATTTAAATTGACATCCCACTTCTACTAGAATTCTTACACAGATCTTAAAGGAAGTGAGTTGATCCTTGTTTTTAATAAAAAATCATTTATGATAGTTATACGACTTGAGGAAATCTTATCTTGGACAAATAAAGCAAAGTAAATGTCCTTCTACATCTAATTAACTATGAGGCACATGCAAGTTTAAGTAAGGTCAACGGGACGCTGATAAATATAGTACGTTGGATTGAAATGAACATCACTTACGTGAGACAAGAAATAACTTGATATTGCATTGAAATACATATAAATTTTACTATGTTACACTATGATCCTTTCGATAATAAGTAGCCTTTTAACCTTAATTTTGGCTTTTTATTATCAGTTGTATAGCATTAATCGTTAAACAACTGAAAAACATTTAGTATCGGCAAGATACGTGCAGTAAACAAGTTTTGCGTTTCAATAAATTTTCCCCATGTTCCTATTCAATATTAAACAAAGCTCTAAACTCACAATCGCGTTTTACAATACACCCCTATTCCTTCATGCATTGGATATATTTTATATGAAAATGCTCCATTTTGTCATTGTTTACCAAACTTGAAAATGTATCATTCTGCGTATTTTACTACTACACTACATGTCAAAACCTACATAAGAAATTTTTAATATGTGTATATAAAACACTTCACTGTCGTTCAATTATAGGGCTCGCATGTCTGTGTTTATTCGTATACATGTAATAATAATACTGAAGAATACACAAAATCCTTTTCATTTAGTTTATCAATTTCCGGATTTTGCCATCTATCCTAAACACCTACGGCGCTGGGTGTTTCGCAAGTCATCAAATATTCACCGACTCTGAGCATCAAAGTAAACGCAAGCCTTTCTCTAATTCTGTCAAAGATACATAACTCCTTTCACCTGCTCTCCTTACTTAATATGCATGTTGGTTTCAAATGAAATCATATATTTACTTTAAGATTTTAATTTTAGTCTTAAACAATTATTTAATTAGCTACTACGCCTCCAGCACGAAATAGGTTTGGTTTGACTTACTTGATGAATATATGAATATTATGAGCAAACATGGCAAACATTTGATTGTTTACATTTGATGGAATCGTCAGAAAATGGGCATTGAAGAGTTGATTCCGGATGCTTACTGGATTTTGCCTACACAACTTTGGCTAAAAAGATAAAATACGTGGTCGTTTGCCTCAGAGTTATTTAGCAATGAGGAAATTCGTCTTCTTTCCTGAGTAATTTTATTCCAAAGCGTTATCTATCCCACCGTTCACGACATATAATATGTACCATCATATCATCAGCGTAACATGGAAATTATACTGTAATTTAGTTTGATTTGTACAAATAATGTATTCACTCACTTCCAAAAACCAAGTTATACAGAGTAGAGTTATAGAATACACATATATAATATCCATATTAGATGCTTCACATCACTCTTTCATAATATTTCATCTTCTAGCCGACTCGATAAGCCGAGCAAAGCTAAGGCTCAGCATGGGTTAGGTTAATGTACACAAAATGAAACCTACACACTCGAAATTCCAAGAAGAGCAAGACCAAATGCTCATCATAATAACTAGCATGAGCATGTTTTGAGTAATGAAATCTTGACTGTTTCAACATCCAAGGTTTACTTTCTCAAATATTGAAACCTCTCATCCTTCCTAATCAAATATTTTCCAATGGAAGACTTCACAAGAGAAGTCCTTTCGCTTTGTTTTCTACAGACGGCATTTTTATTAGGGTAATATATATCAACTTGTTAGCGTTCCCACTATCTTTATATCACATTCTTATGAAATGGCCTGGCCCTATTCTACCGATAACCTCAAAGCAAGGTAACTTTTGTCCTAGATTTGCATGCTGGATATATGTATGTAATCTAGTTATAGCTCTTGAAGATGCGTCATCCTCATCCAGGGCTGAAGATAGCATGTTTTTTTCAAGAGCATTGCCCTAATTTTCTAAAACGGTTACGTCTCTCTGAGATTATAAACAATTGTTGTTTGCACACAATAATAATTACTTCTTTTACTCAAGCCTGGAAGGTTGTGTGAGTAATTGTAATATGCAGTGGACTCGGTTTTACCGAATATTGGTGTCAGGTTTCTTCTTTCCGGAAAAAAATACCGATGCAATCATGCAAGCAATCAACTTTTTCCACTTAAAGTACACACACATGCACACCTCGAATATTGGGTTGTAAGTGTAACAAGAGAATTTCTATAATTTCCTCGTCGCATGTTATATTTGTAATGCATACTGTGACCAAATGGATGAAAGCTAGGAAGAGAAAAGAATTGGCTTGTAGCAACTTTTGTGAATTTCATCTGCACACACAGCCAATATCGAGAGCGTGCCTCCGTCCGTTGTTCCTCATTGTGTGCCTCAGCTTTTCCTTTTTTTACTGCTCTGGAATAGTGGGCCCACACCATCACCATCATCGCATCCGAAAAGCTTGGTAATATTTACTTTGTTGATTTGGAGGATGGGAGGAAAATCGATTTCTCGGTCCTTGACAAAAGTACACAAAATGTTGAATGGTATACAATCTAGTGAAACTCAAGTTCCGAGTTGCTACAAGGTATACATTTTGAACATGCATTCAGTCAGAGCTACCTCGCGTTTCTATTAATCTCCAAGTTTATCGTACAGGGAAAGAATATAGTTTGCAGGAAAAAATTATGTTTTCAAGGAAGTTGGGTGCTCTTATTGGATTTGTTGCATAGCTGACTTTTCAGCTCCACCAAGTGCCAATAGGTTTGATGTCCACAGGTATGGATATTGAGTGTACAAGAATTTTTTACGAGCTGCATCTAAGTAAATTCCGTTGAATAAGAATTTATTGGAATTTTTATTTTCGATAACTATAAACCCTAAGGGAATTTTACATGACGTAACCTAAGATCCCCCACAAATAAAGCATTGCAAAAATAAAAATCCGATACAGCTTCGATTTGATGTACTAAAAAATAAAAATTTGGAAGATGTCATTTCAAATCAGTATCATCTCTCCTCTCCAACTCTACAAGCATCCGCAACCAATTACTGTATTATCACCTCCGCAAACCATTTTAATTCTTGGTCCAAACAAACATCTAATGCATTTTCTCAGTCACTCAGTCAGCGACGCGAATAATTGCTTGTAACGGAGAAATCTCCACTTAACAGCTTGGCTTTATCAATTTCAAACAAGGTAAAAGAAAAAGGAATCATTGACAAGTGGCAATACACAGCTGCACACGTTCAACTGCTTTTGAGAGAAGAGGGACAGGAGCAAGCCAAGAACGAGCAAGAGCACGAATAAGGACGGAAGTGAATATAATGGCAGGGGGCCTACACTCCAAAACCAAGAACAGCCTTCTCCAGTCCAAGAAGGAGGCTGTCGCAACTCCTAGTCGAGCTCCATTCGTTCCATTCCCAAGCACAGGCGGAGCTTCACAATCGAGTCCAACGGACTGTCTACATGAAGCAGTACAACTACAACATATATATGCAGGCATTCTGCTGAAAACGCATATCACATCACATCACAACTCCCTCTCATCTCTCCCTTCTTTCTCTTCACATTGCGAGAGTCTTTGTCTCCCACACGTAAAATGTGCCCATAAAAAACCAATATCTGTGCTATAGTGAGCCCATGTGGAGCTACTCAATTTAATATGGGTATACATGATCATTTTATTACTTGAATGACCAATGATAAAACGCATATAGTGTGCACATATAATAAAACGCTTGGTGTAAAGAATCAAGAACAAAACGACGACGAGCAGCTTCGCAGAGAATAAAACGTGCACGAGAAGCGGAATAAAAGTCCATATCTGTTAGCTCCTATATAAAGTTCACCGAAGCCAGTCATTTTATATCATCAAGCATCATATCCTCTGAAACGGGTATGGAGACTTTTGCAAAATGTTATAATACCATGGGATGGGAAGTATTAAGGTATAAAGTACGTAATAGTATGTTTGGAACTGATGGTGGTGGAGGAAAAGTGCATTTTTTCTTGTTTGCTTCTCACTGTGGTGGTGGTATATGGGAAGATCTATCCTTTTCCCTCATCATCATGTCCAACTCCTCAGTTTGATGATTTGTGTATAAGGAATGACTGCGAGTATTTATTATGGCAAAAGCGGACTGAACCGTTTGGCCATTTACATCACTTATTTTTCCACCTTAAGCTTCACTATCCGAATTTGGTGTCTCTGCATCTCTCCAGCATTTTTCTTATACTACACAGGAATATTATTCCGAGCTCGTCAGTTTGCTTATGATGTTTAGCCAGCTCAAACATATGGGTTGTGTACAGACCCACGTGCACTGTTTGTTTTGACAATTATTCTCTCTTCCCTCTTCACTGCTTCTTATACACGGAGAGAATACATACGACTATTATTCTTTACTGTTGCATTTTCAGGCAACCGAGTAAACTGGAAAGGTAAAAAAAAAAGTTTTTTTTCTCTCTCTCTCTCTTTCTTTCTTTCTTTCTCATGGTTTCATTTTATACATTATAGTAACCATCATTGTCGTATTATTAGTTCCTTATTGCTCCTTTCTTTTCCTTTATTTTATCCTTTCAAAATGGGAGTTCCGAAGGGAGCTCAAAATGAGAAAAATAAATGGTAGAAATGGCTTTGGGTTTTGGGGAAAGGGAGTTAAAAACAAAGAAAAAATAGGCTGGCCTTTTTTTATTAGCGTTTCTTGACTCAAGACGCTCACAAGAGAGGTATCATTATTATTCTCTGGCGTTACACGTGTGGTGATGAAGCAGAGCTGAGTAAATCATTGTGATTGTTGAATAAACTGAATTTGCTAAAACAAGCAGAAGCATGGCAATGGGAAGATCTATGACAAATAAAAAACCGGATCGCTTTTTTCTCTCCAGTATAAATGCTACATTGTAGCCTATGAAGCCTTGTGTACGTTTGTACTACAGTCTCTTGACTTACTGCAACATGTGCAAACATTTATGAGCAGTGGTGTATTTTTTTCCTTCAAAACTAGAAAAAGGAGAGACCCTATTGACTAAATAAACTTGAAACCGCACGCCCAAATCAAACTCTTCAAGAGAAACTAGAAGAAACATTTTAAGAGATCAATTCTCACTCTTGTGTACCTGAAAATATGTAGGTACACAAGGGTTTGATAGAAGAGTATATATACATATATATATATATATTCACTAGTAAAGTATAAATATCATCGTCATCATCGAAATCATCATCAAAAAAGCTCCTAGAGTTGCATGGTGTGGTTGTACACTGCAATGTGTACACAATTCGGAATGATGATGATGACAAGAAAGAGAGAGAACAAGACAAATATAGACTTTAGATTTACATTATTAGCACAAATAAAGAAAAAAAGGCCTGTTGATTCTTCCGGATTTCCAACTTGTGCAGTTGTGCATCACCCATAAAAATCTTTGCTGATGATGCCTATCCATGCTTTTTGTTTGATTTGAAAAAGTTTGTATGTACTTATTAAATACTAAAAAATGTATTAATCAGGGTTTGATCATTTCATCATTTTTACTTCTCTTCATGCCTTTATCAAAACCGATTTAAAGTAACTACTGGAAAAGAAACATAAACTTTGCTCACGGAAAAATACCTTTTTGGTTTTTAATCGAGTTTGCTTTCACTTTCC
This sequence comes from Sinodicranocentrus sp. ZH6, assembly GCA_027743935.1. Taxonomy (NCBI): domain Eukaryota; kingdom Metazoa; phylum Arthropoda; class Collembola; order Entomobryomorpha; family Entomobryidae; genus Sinodicranocentrus; species Sinodicranocentrus sp. ZH6. The sequence continues at coordinate 31,533 of JAHZNA010004864.1, read as the reverse complement.
CCTCACACCTGTCTCCTCTGTTGATTTTACACTGGTGAAGTGGAGAAGTAGTTTGTTAGTTTATTCTGGTTGATCATCAAGTAAGCAAATATTTAATTTTGAAAAAGTAAAAAAATCCAACAAGAACTTTTCTTCAATCATATAATCATATCAAAGTCAGCATCCGCATGTCAATATCGGCTTTGCTCCCTTTTCCCAGTATACTTTATTTGCCAAACAGAATTTTAACCTGATCATCATCATTAGCCCCCTGTGAATCTATTAAATCTGGGAAGATTTCCTTTGGTAAATACTGAATCCTTCAGAAGAAAAAAACGAATTCCACATTACCCAATTTTTTTTCACTCTACTTTCAATTCCTTTACTCCCCCGACTTGCAGTTTTTTCTGCGTTCCACTATCATCGTATAGTAAGAGTAGGTAATGTGTTGCGTGAACTAATATTGATATTGACACTAGTAGTTTGTGTGTTTATTCGTGTTTTATTTGAGGATATAATACACTACTTGTTGCTGATACAGTATTTCCCCTACAAATGTATAGCTTCTCTTATGTTTGGACTAGGTTCTGATTGAAAAGTAAAACAAGGAGCTTTCACTTAGTAATTTACATATCAGCATTCCATCATCAGAAAAAGGAAGTCTATCCAGGGTATCATTATCATCCTCATAGTCAACACACATCCCTTTAATGCTATGTACTTTTTCCCTGCCAATTTATACATATTCAACCCGTGTGCTAACATTGAAACGGAATGAAGATCACGGGGAAATGATACAATGTGTATGTAATCGTTTACGGTGACAAGAGAGCAAGTGAGCAAACTACTTTATCCAAAGGTAAATATCAATATATTATATTATTTATCCTCCCTTGAATACATCAAGTGTGTATCTTGCGTTTTATTTTATGTACTCATATACACAAATCAAGGCTGTGTGTAATCAACGCATTATGCACTTTTCGGGGTGCTTTTCATTCATTATATTTTCTTTTGGATTGAGCCGAAGAAACAGTCAAACACTCGTTATGACAAATTTTCAAACATTTAGGCAGACAACTTAAAATGTTAGCATGGGCATTTCTTTCGATTTCCATTCCTAAACCAGTTTTTTTCTTCATAGAGCAATTACATATATTTGCGATTAACTTCTCGTTTAAAACTTGCCAACATTAACAATCACACTTCCTACGTCGAAAGTCGAAGTAGGCGATTCTCGATGATGATGATGATATTGATGATGGGAAGTTCCTAAAGGAACAAGGCATCGCCTCCTGCTGCACTACACCAGTTACGGATTTTGAGAGATGGCTTGAAAACTCTGTTGCAGACGTGGTGAGAGGTTGAATATGTGTATGTATCGTCGTGACAAAACGAAACCACATTACCATTATCGTCATCCTCCATATCATAGGCAAGGGAAGTTTTAGCTCGGTGAATCATGCAGTAGTAAGTTGTGTAGCGAGAAGAGGTGAAGGAAACGAGCCGAGTATAAAGCAAGCAAGTACAGGTTCCTTTTTAGAGTTTACTCTTCTATAGAGAGTTTGGATTCTCTGGGTTGTTTGAAGCACTACTGGCTAGACAAGCATGTCGAAGTGAGTGAGTGAAGCTGAGAGTGTGTGAGTGAGTGAATTGAGTATATCCCAAAGAGAAAGAGAGCAAATACTTACTTTACTCTTTTAGAAGCCAAGCTATCACCATCATCATCATCAGTAACATCAACAGCCTCGTGTTTGTCTCTCTTGCATTCTATTCTTCTCTCATCTCTACAAGAGCTCTGCAAGCCAGCCAAGTAAGTCTTTAGATATATCCAAGTACCCCTACTAAAACTTCCTCACAGCCGACGAACTAATAATACAGCAAATATAAACATTCAACATTTACAAAAAAATTTTAACTCAAACTTTCTCTCTGCCCGTTTTCCCACTTTTACCCGGCTCTTTTGGGTGTGTATTGTGTGCTTAACTATTATAAGTGCAGTTTTGTAGAAGTAGTGCAAGCAGAAAAGAGGACAAGGGAAAAGCAAACGAATCATAGTTTTTTCTCCAGTCTTCGTCTTCCTTTCTACACGTATCATATCATATCATTATTGATGCATATACATCTCTCTCTCACTCTTTCGGTGTGTGTGTGTGTGGCTTTTTGGTTAGCTATAAATGTATGTATTTATTATGTGTGTATTTATTTGTATGTGTGCGTTTCTCTGTTTGTATGTGTACTTATTTGTGTATGTGCTCACACAAATGCATACGTGTAGCCAGAGTCTATGTTTATCTCCACTTTGCTCTCTTGCTTTAGTTTCTCTCTTCTACTTCATTCACTCACACTCAACTCAAGCTCTGACTCTGACATTGCATTATTATTGCATTGACAAACATTTTTGTTAGTTTTATGAAGAAGTGTGTGTTTTTCCATCCCTTGCCGTTCTTGTTTACATGCAAACGTATTATATCGAACGGGTAGGGAAAAGTAACGAAAATGAGAAAAGACAACTGAAGATGAGCCATTGTACTCTTTTGTAATTGAGACCATCACCGTGTACACATGCAGTAAACAAACGAAACAACTATTTATCATACAAATATTGAGGTAGAATGTGTAACAAACTGTCGTTTTGGAAAATAAAAGACTTTTTTGCACTTGATAAACTGTGTGCTTTAATAGGTTGATCGACTTTTTTTCGAAAAGTAAATGAAACTTTTTCTTCTTCTCTCCTTTGATATTGAAAAAAACTCCTAATATATGTAGACAAGTAAGAAGGTCTGCATGGGGGATGTTTGTAGAGCAACTGAATGATGAAGGAATGCATTGTATAGTGATGCAGTCTCGGTAAACATTTTCTCCTCTTGTGTGTGTACATGTGTGCGTGCATTCATAAAGAAATGAGTTATTAACGACATGGGCAAATATTATTGTTATTCCAGTGAAAACATTTGGAATCAATATCAATAGTACGGGTTTTTTTTGCATGTTAACATACCCTAGTAAAACTAATTTACCTGGTGTAAGTGAATAGTGTACACATATTATGGGGGTATTATGTATGTGCACAAATATTTATGCGTTGTTGGTGGTGGAAAAGAAAATGTGTGGGGTTGGGTGAGAGAGAAGTCAATAGAATATTAAAATTCTCAAGGTTGATCCAGTTTGCAGTTGATTAAGAATGCTGAATAAACATAAAATAGATACTTGTGTCAGTTCCAATGCATTCAGTATTAACTTTTGTAATTGTTTGGAATTATAGGGTTCCCTTGTTTGTTAAGCGTTTAGTGATACCAATTTGTCATTTGAATGCAGCATGTCAATACAACTCACGATAGTCACGATCAGTTTAAACAAATTTAGTGCGTAAAAAGCAAATAATATGGTATTAGGCTGCTGTTGTACAAAAATGGGATTATGAATTTGCAGTGTAGTATAGTGCATAGATCTCATTCAAGCTTCTACATTATCACTTTTCCAGTTATAATGGTTGTAATTTTCATTCATGGTATCATCCATACACGGGCACGGGTCATCTTGTTGTTTTGGACTATAGCAATTCATCGTATCAAAAAATATGCGTTGTGTCAAAACTGATGGTTATCTTATTCCTTTATCAAACATCACTGAAAGTGATGATTAGCGTTGCATTTCATGTTTCACCGTAAAATCCCTTGAAGCATTCTTTTCCAAGTATATTTAGCAAAAATGTGATGAGTGCTGTTTTTAAGTACAAGATTTTTCAAAAAATAAGTGGAACAGATTCGCCCAATTTCTTATCAGTTTACATGAAATACCTTCATCAGCATGACACGAGCAGCATCAAGAATTTTATTTGCGTTGTATTTTCCTGCTTCGTTGCATAAAATCACACAAATAATGCAAAAAATACAAATATGATAATGTACAATTGTAATTCATGTATGAATTTTGTTCTGATTTTTTTGCTGACAGATTACTGCAGTTATCAGCTTTATCCGGGCATTCATGCAGCTTTCCATGGAATAAAAATAGAAACTTTTTTGTTAGATTCTGCCAATTTAGTGGATAAGTCATCGTAATATTTACCAAGCGTTCCTTCCCAGATGTAAAATCTTAGAGCGAAGAAACCTTAACACGATTCAACTATATTCTTGTTATCGCCCTCAGTCCAAAATGCAAGAGGATTGAAGGATTAATTTTTATGTGATGACTAAACTGGAGTTATTAGTAAATGAGCGTTTATTATGACACATTCGATTTCATTATCAGTACAATAATAATAAGTAGAACGATTATTACGCGGTGGGTAACCAGATAGGGTCTTACAACGAAGGGAAACAGCTTTGATTACAACGACGTTGTTGGGAAGAACAGTCGCTTTGTTGTACTGTTCTTTTTGCCCCAATCCTGCATAACTGGACAACAACACATTTTACTATTTGTTACGTCTATAGTGAGTTTCGTTGTTATGAACGGAAAATTTAATTTTGATATCAGTTCGAGTTAAAACTGATAAGGAGCAGTTTACTGATATGCACTAACTTTTGGAGCCAGTGAGATCCTAATGTGAAAAGTCGCCGACGAAAATGAATACCCAAATGCTCATCACAGCTTTCAACAACAATTCATGAATCATTTTTCATAACATTTTGACTCCAACTTTATTACAACCGTGAGACTCAAGCTATACGCATCTGGCGGATCTTTTTCTGTGACACGATTGTTTCTTATAAAATCAAGTTTCGGTGGGAATAACTCAAGTCATAATTCGGTAAGTTAAATCATTTGAGAAATATTTTCCTGATACCATTTTAATGATAAACTTTATTCCTTTCTCCATCACATGACGATGTTTGAGCAAACATGAGATTTGTGATATTGCACTACTTAACGCAAATATATCCACTTGTTTATGTATCCCCTTATGTCCGCTTAAGTAAACTGGGCTTGTTTGAGGTGAAGCTTTTGCCAGTCGCACTATCAGTCATTTACTCTTTCCATTTGAACCGAACTCGAAGTGAACTCGTGCGCGACTCTCTGTTCACCTATGTACAGTCCAGTTGAAGAGAGTCAGTGACGTCTTTTCACCTCTCTTTTATGAATCAAAAATTTGTATCGACAAGTTAAGCAAAAGGACGACGAGAGATGTGAATTGGAATGACTGATAATGTGACATAGACTAAGGTAGACACCCCCACCATCCGACACAATACAGACTCGGATTTACAAGCACACGTACTTTTTTCTGGCTTTTCTAAATATCCCGTAATTGGTTGCGTGATCACGTTCCCAATACACAGTTGCAGTACGAGAGCTTTCATATCAAGTTAAGTAATAGCAGTGCACCGTATCAAGATCAAATCAACATTTGAGGATTTTTTAAAAGAGTTCAATATCCCCTCTCCACTTTTCCCTCATCTTATTTTTCTTTTTTCCAAACTGTACATCATGTTATGCTTTAGACTACTGCATGTGAGATAACTACACATAATTCTCAATCGCCACGCCAGTTTACCGCACGTATTGTAAATACTTTTTAAGGTAGTCAATATACAAACCGATTAGGATTTTAAGAGACAGTGAACCCTTTGTTTTCCACAGAGAGGAGTAGAGGAAGAGACGTTTTTGTTTGCTCGTGGGACAACAGGAGTTGTAAACCATTCCAATAATAAAATGCCCACACATATATGCACAAGCTGACGAAATCGTATAATCGTGTATTTGAAATTGGAATTTGGAATCTGGAGAATCGTTATCAACAGTAAGCTTGAAAAAAATCGTTCCATTCATCCCATCACACTGTTTGACCATTACTCACACACTCACTCACGTCCACTTTCCAAGCTCATCTAGAATAAAAGCGTCAGCAGTTTTACTGAAAGTATTTTGTGATGACTCGTAGTTAAACAAAGGAAATCTCTTCCGTGTTTAGTTGTTGATTAGTTCATCAAAGTGCTGGAATAGCTTGTGTCTCTAATATTACACAGACTTAAAAAATAGTATATGAACATCAATTATAGTGCACCCTTAATCAAAACTCACTTCGGCAATTCTGTGAAAAATCTCGTCACGTTTACTTTGTCTACAACGTAAAACAGTGATTTCTAATATAAACGAGGAACTGATCTGATTTACTTTTATCATTCTACACAACAAACACTAAAGGTAATTCACCAAAGTAGAAAAGTTCAATAACCATTTGCACAACAAGATAAGGGAAAGTATAATATTTGCAAGAGATGCTGATGAACTATAACTAATCAATAATCCTTCATTCAGTGTTTTGATATCAAGTATGAAAGGGAGTTTGTGAGCGATTAGTCAAAAATCGCAAACTTTCGTTGTTGGATTAAAATGAAAAATAGTCACAATCAAAAAATCAACCCTGTAAAGTAAACTATCAACAAGCTAAGATTTAGCGTACTAGTCTGTAGTGAACATCATCGGGAAAGGTCATCATTCTCAAATAATGCGGAAAAGAGTGAGCTGTTTATTTGCTCTTTCATTTCCTATATTATATGAGAACAAATTTTCAAGTGATGTAAATGTGTTGACAGGTAGAGTAATATGTGTAAACTATATTTAATACTATGAACAGTTTCGCTATAGTTGTGGAAAAGTGTAAAACTCAATAACAGTTGGTTTTGCGAAGTCAAAGTCAAAACAGTAGTTGGTCAACAACCATTAAAAAGTTCTCGTGAATTTAGTGCACCTTTGTGCACGATCAAAATATTTATAGATTTACTTTGAAAATAGCAAAAGACAACTATTCCCCGAGTTTGTGGTAAATACAAAACAATACACAAACAATAGTTACATTGTGAAGTTTAAAGTTTCAGAACGATGTTGAACTTTAAAAAGTAAAACAACTACAAAGCAGGCTGAACAATTTTTATTTCTCAAAGTTAGAAAGTGAAAATACGCAAGGAAACGAGAAATTATCATGTTGCCCCAAAAAATTTACTCCAACGATTGTGGGAGCACCAACGGTCTCCAAGGACAGTCATCCCTATCTCCACCACCAGGATACCTCATGAATCCATCGTATGTAAACGCAACCTGTGGCCAGTTCGGTTCTCCAGGGTCGTGTATGTCACCCCAAACAATGAACTCATATGGACCCATAGGGTCTCCAACTTCCGGAGGACAATGCATGAATGGAGGAAGTCAAACGCCTGGTGGACTTTACAACGGCGTGGGAATGAACTCTGCAGGTTCTTGCGACAATCTCAATGTGAACAATGGACGCGATCTCAGTCCCAATTTGCAAAGAAATAATTCCTCCAGTTTTCGCGGAGATACTCCTGCGATGACTAATGGAATTAGCAGTGCAAGCTCCGCTGCAGCAGCGGCTGCAGCCGCGGCGGCGAAAAGTTATAGAAGAAGTTATACACATGCAAAGCCACCTTATTCTTACATCTCGTTAATTACAATGGCTATCCAGGTAAGTTTACGTGAACCTTACTTAATTTTAAAAAAACAAATTGCATCCTCATACAAAAAATTACTCTAGAAATGGTTAAAAAATAAAATCAACATAAAACCCAGGAATATCATAATGCCCCAATTTTCTCTACCCGTTTCCTAATAACCATGTTTCCTTAAAACGAACAAGTATTTTACTCAATTAATTTGTTTACGCCCAACGAGGTATTTTGAGTGGTCAAAGTTTACTGAAATATTGATTGTAAATAATAATTTCCAAGGATGAAGTAACCTTCTTTCTGAGAGTAAACACCGCATGACTATATAACTTCTTCTTAAATGAGTGGTTTCATTCACCATTTAAACGTCGTGTTTTGAACCGCGTTTTCCTATTCTTATTTCCCATTCGAAGATAATCACTATACAATGCATACTTCAATTTTCACGTAACTCTCCCATTGTGCTCAAGTAGCTAAAATTGAAGTCAGAAACCTCCATGCGTGGATATTTGCATGATCACAAAGAGTTTTTAGAGCATCATCACCATGCACGCATATGTACATGTACATTATGCCACTACTTTTTTCCACATGCATATTTAGTACTGTGATCAATAACATCCCGAAAATGTGATAATTATTACCTTCCTCTCTGCTTTTCGTGTTTATTACGCATCGTTTCATTTTATTATTAAAAGGTAATATAATATGCATCCATCATTCCAAAAACGAAATGACCTGGCTTGCTCTATACATTATGACAAGGTATGAGGTGGACACACGAAAATCGTCTATCTTGGTGGCACTACTGATAACCGCTGTAAACCTTTATTATTATTATGATTGTCGCTCACTCAAGTGTGGCATTGTGAGTGAGATCATTTTTTCTCTCTTTTGCTCTCCCATTAAATCGTTACGAAGGAGAAGATAATGGTGCACATAGATAAATAATAAAGTTGGAACCGCGTTTTGCTGAATCATGGAAATAACCACCCATTTCTTATCAGTTTCCTGTATTTTATGGCGTGTTGTGCTCATCTCCTCACCTGCCAAAACTCTTATACCGGCTGGCTCTCTGTCTCCCAAAAAGTTGGTTTATGTGACCAACACAAAAACACCGTGACATCCAATAAAATATTCAACAATGAAAAAATCATTTACAATTGGAGACACCCGAGCAGAAAATTATGACGGCTATATTTCATGTAATATGCTCGTAATGAGGATGCCCACCGCAAATATGTTGCTGCCATAACGGGGTATAAATTAAATAATTAATGCAGCCGCCAGCTAGATTAGAATTTTTAAGTGGGCCAAGCCATCAATGTCGAACGTTTTATATGACTTGGTACAACAGTTTAGTAGGAACAATACCCCTGCTCTGTAAAAAACTAGCCGGTTGTTTTACATGAAAAGCACAAATCACGCAATTTAGTGAGGAGGGAGGGTGCTTTACTTGAGAACAATATCGGATGGCATCAAAATATCGCCTGCCTGCGTTTTTTACACGCAGTCTCTCTTTCTCCCTCTTTTCATGGGATAAAAGGAAAGCATTGTGTATTGTAGGGATGATTCCTACGGTTGAATGGCTGGGGAGGATGAAAATTTTATAAAACATTTATTCCTATCGTTTCGATATAAAGAGGTGATTTGACTGTTGAGGCAATATGCGAATTTACATAAAACGTAGTTTGATGCTCACTAATACCTTGTGTTCTGCTGGTTATATCCATAAAACGAGCTCCTTTATCTTTCACAACAACGAGCCCAGCGTTGAATGGAGAGAAGTAACATGGACAATATTTTATTTATTATCGATGCAATCTGGAGACTGCCTTAGGAAATGGAAGGGAAAGCTTGCTTATACTTATATCCTAGCGTAAGTTGGTTGTGATTGAAATAAATGTATGTTGCATTCAATAACAACCAGCAGAAACAGCAATAAAAGCGATTGTGTATGTATACAGAGGGAAGAAGGCGACGAGAGGGGGAAGCTTTTTCAAAAGGAGAGGATGATTTGTGATGAATAAATCGGTGCTAATTTGAAGGGAAGGGCGAAAGGGGAGCTGAATAAGAGTCTGCGTTTGCGTTCATGAACACAATACTCAAATTCCCTAGGTCTTCATGCATACTTCCAGAAAGGCTTTGTGAGGACGTGTATAGAGATATTGCGTTTGGTTTGAGATGCTTCCTGAACTTTCAAATTTTCTATGGTAAAACTTTGATTTGTTTTGTGATCTGACTTTTGAACGTGATATTAGACGAAAATGCAATGTTTGTTTTGTCTTGTTCACTAAAAACTTTTTTCCATTGCAAGTTTAAAATAAACTTTATTGATTTCTTTTTTTAAGTTGGTTTCTTGCGTATTCATTTGCTTTTTATTAAATTCTTTTTTTACATTTTTTTTACAAAACTACAATTTCTGGATATCTCTTTCTCATTTAAAAAATACAGTTTACCCCTAGCATATGAATTGTACACTTTACGCTGTGACCAATACAGAGTAACAGAGTTGGTTTTGTAGGGTGGAGGACTTTTTTGTTCCAAAACGGGCCTGATGAAGAGTTGAGCTGTTAAAGTTCAGTCGAGCAGAAGGCTAAGCTGATGTGCAAATAAAATGCAAAAATCCCTCGTACTACTTAAGCATTTTGTAGCACCATGTTTCTCTCTCCTTCCTTCCTCGTTTGTCGTATTCTGGCACGACTCTTGATTGCGTCTATTTCGTGCATCAATGCAACCAAAGAGTTTGTTCCCTGCATTGGAAAACTAGACTAAGCAAGCAAAGAGGTTTAACTTGAACTGTGACAAAAAAAAGTGTCATATCGTTCACCAAGATTTTTTCTCGGAGCTACGTATACGTATGAAAAGAGTGCATTATTCAAACTCTTCAATATTTGTGCAAGTCCACCAGAAAAGACGACTCGTGCATATGTACCCTGCTTAATGTGCGCGAGCTTATGCACATGTCTTTGAATAAAAATATCCGTGAAATGATTGGGCTATATTATATCGTGAAAATAGTATTTAAAAAGGAGGATATAAATACCCGGATCTTTGGTACAACTCATTCTTTGTTCGCAGACGCTACATAATACTTTGCTACTCCATGTGTACAAAATGCACACTTGCAGAATACAAATGAAAATCTGGCAATAATCTGCCTTCACAATGCTTCAAGCTGAATAATAAAGGAGAAAAGACCTCTTCACTTCCTTTTTTATTTACAAATCCTGGCTTTGCCTCGAGTACTTCTCTACTGACGTCTCTCAAGTGTCTCGTGATTATTATAGAGGCGTGCACATATGAAATATATGGAAGGGTGGTGGTGGCGGAGATGAAATGACGGGCTGAATTCACTGCTTCAAGCTAGTATGTCTAGCCTGAAAGAATTTTTACCAGTGCAATAATGAGGATCCACTGGTCCTGTAATCCCTGCCAGGGGCACACATGGCGTACTGCATTTTTCATATATTTCGACAACGACAAACTGTTTACCAACTGCATATTATTTGTTGAGGGAAATCGGTGTAATATGTTTTGTCATAGAATAATTTGACAAACTTAAGTCGGATTTTTATGTTTTGTTTTTATCTTTGCAGAGCGCAACACGACAGTCTAGTAGTCAAGACCAGCAACATTCAATCTCTTCCACTTCAGGTGGTAGCAATGGTTCCACAGGTTCCCTAACTTCCCTCTCCAACAACAATAATAACAATACTAAATCATCTGGCGCTAAGCACCAACTAACTCCCCCAAGTGGTGGTCACCACCAAACTCACCATCATAATCATCATGGCTCAGCAGCAACTCCCCCAAGTTCCTTATCCAGTCATCATCCAGACGACAGCTCTCCAAACGGGTACCATCACCATGCAAGTCATGCAAAGCTCTCTGAACACGTCAGCCACCAAGGCCAGCACCATTCCCATCATGGCGGTAGTATTCACCATCATAGGGGTCATGAAGGGGGTCATCTGGAAGGATTGATGTCACTCACGGGTCATCCCGGTCCAGCTAATCCACATCATCTCATGCACAGCAATCACAGCACTAAGGATCACAGCGGAGCCGGAAGTCCGCATGATGATGCAATTATAATGGATAATAAAATGGACAGTCTTGGAAACGGCCCTGGATCTGATTGTGGACCTGGAGGTCTTTCTAGTACTTTGCTAGGATCTGCTGCCGCACACCACAGATATCCTCTTGGTGACACTGGTCAACTCCCTTCAATGCTCCACATGAGTCATATGACCAGGGAACAAGCTCATTTAGCCTCAGCATATGCGGCTACAGCTTCCGCCGTGGCACATCCTTTCTCCATAAAGTCATTGATTCCTACAGAGGTTGGATCTGGGAGTAAGTATGCAACTGATTTAATGCATAATGCAACATACGGAGGCTACTTTGGTGCTATCAACAATCCATCCGTTCAGGAGTCACTTTACAATTCCTCCCACTTGTACCACCATCTCCCAGCTGGGAATGCTTCATGAAAGTGGAATTATGGCAACACTAGTAATACTGGCAATGTTTTTAACAGTAGTTTTTATTAAATTTACGCCTACTCGTTTCAACAAATCTATCGTCATAAATTGAGTCAGGAGAAAATTCACACTTTTCATTTACAACCACTACATTTTCTGTTTTACGAATTATCGCTGGTCTCAGTGAGTAAGCTTTTTTAAAATGATTTTAATGATTTTTTGTTTTTCAATTATTGCTTCGAGCATTATTTTAGAGCTGTTATAAAATGTACAATTGTAATTAGTCTAAACAACTTTTTATTGTCAAACATATAAATCTATATATATATATATTTAGTTCAATAGGTAAACTGGTAGTATGAGAGAGAAATGAGCTGTGAAGATATTCTATATAATGAGACAGGTATTGTTAGTATATTTGGTAGAGAGACAGATGTAATTGTAAAGTGTTTTGTAGGGGAACAAGGTAAAAGTAGAATCCATACTAGCAACAACGAAACGAATCATTGGCAGCAGGTGTGACCTATGTGTAGTAAATTTAATTATCGCATCTCTCTCTCTCTCTCCTCAAAAAGAAATGGTAATTGTGGGAAAGTTTACGCGTCTGTCGACAAGTAGCTGGAAAATGTATGTAAGCTCATCCTCATATTATTCCAACCCTTTTCCCCGTATGGCAAGAGAACAGGTACGAGTACAGCTACGTCTGTGTAGACCTACTTGTTTTCTACGAACTGTCTGCTGAAATCATTTATAATAGGACACTAACAAGGTATGTCGATGTGAATGTTAAAAGTAATTTAATCATGTTTTCGTATTGCACATAGTTAAAGCTAGGTCTGGGTCCGTCTGTGGTTTTCGACGTGCAATGGAGAAGTGTGAGTAGTGACCACAAAATCCATTTGTGCCACCACAGGACTCACGAGGAGTGTTGTTATTTAGACGTATTTAAAGATGCTAAAAAGGTTTATGCGGTTTGGGACTAATTTACAACTGCATACTTTCACATTTCTATTGACAAGATAACTGTAAAAAAATGTAGATATACGAGTCAGAATAAGGAAGGGACGATGAGCTAGTTAGATGCTAATTGAAGAAAATAGCTAGTAAGAGAAATGTCAATGTATATATAAGCGAGTATACTGAAGAGAAGATAACCGTAGGTAATAGTTGTGTATCGACATACATATACGTCAATATTATGGATATGGTGATTGTTTAGAAATATCACAATGAAAATGCTGTCACGTAACAATACACAAAACAGTCGTTTTGCCACACGTGTAAAAATGTAGACTTGCTGTTAGAGTACATAAAATTGTAACTATAACCGTTATAGCTTAAGCCAATTATGACTCATACATATTTTCAGTATGATATACATGATTAAGCAGTTTTAACTGTGAATGCCGAAGTTTCATTACTTATGGCAAGGTTTCATGTATTCAAATGCATTATATAGCTACCGTATATACGCCTGCGTCTTTTTTTAGATGTACATAAGTTCACTTCCAGTTGAATTGCGTTTTTTCCATACCATACGTAATAGAAAAAAGTCGAATTGAAACTTTCTGTGTCTTTTCATTCATAAAAGCCAGGTTATTTATTGAGCTCACCGAATCCTCTTACTATTTTTTTTCTCTTCAAAATTATTCACAAAATAGATAGAAACCGACTAAAAAATCCTTTTTATCCATCATTTCCTACAAGGGTTGGTAGCGTGCACGTTAAAGATTACAAGTCCATGTCCATATGTAAAATGTTTTATACATTAGAATTTTTCCTTCATTGTGGCTTTTATGAATGAAACACGTAGAAACTTTTAGAAAAGGCTTGCTAATGGGGTAGAAGGATTTTTTTGTCTTCTTTCGGTGAAATACCGTACCATACCACACACACCACAGTAGTGCCATTGACTCAACAGCTATTTGTTCCTTTTCATCTTTCCTTCACCAACTGCCCCATCCATCCATCTGCATCTAGGAAAAAGGCACATCAATAACAATAACAAAAAGGGCATCATCACATCACACTTCACAAACCCATTTCGTTCTTGACATGGATTGCATCATTTTTGGCACTCATTCATTCATCCAGACAGCGAGGAACACGCATTTTGTCTGCTCTTGTTAGCCATTTCCATGCATCATCACGACGCGATGATACCTTCAACCTTTCGATTACAGAGTGCTTCCCTAAAGCACATTTTTTCCTCTCTTCCTCACCTTCAAACTTCAAAACTGATGCACTTAAAAGCTATATACCAAACGCTGTTCCATTCCCTAAGTTATATAGATGGAAAAGACCAATTTTTTTCCATGCACGTTTTAGAGTGTATCTTGAGTATGCTCAAGTACATGGGCTGGAAAAGAGGAGAGTGGAGAGAAAAAAAGTTGGCTTTTTCTCTTCGTTCATAGTGCTGTTGTTGACTATGCTTAATATATGCATTGTATTGTTGTTGTGGTGTATAGGTTTAGGTATCACATCACAATTTCATGCTTTATTGACGACTCGACGGTAGAAAAAAAAAGTGAAACCTGAAACCGTGTGGCATGTAAAAGCAAGCATCAAACCCACCACTTCTATTGTTAGGCATTATCCATTTTTATTGAATGAATAACCCCCCATCATCATGAGCAGCGGGAGTGGACTTGTATATGTTTTGTGACGGAGTGTAATATATCATGCTCCTTTCTCTGCATCGCTAGATAGATATAAAAATTGAAAGGTACACGGTGTGTAATATCGTTTACTTCTTGGTGTAGTAATGATATAACAATAACAATGTAATGACATAATGGTAACAGAAAGGGCAACACTTTTATCCTCAAATGTGGTGTATTCTATATAACCTTGCCTAAGTATCCGTGACAAATCGGTCACTCTTCCTGTGAGAGAGTCCCTAAAACTAATGCCTGGTCAATATAAAGCGCAATAGGGAAACTGATAATAGTGATAATGATTTCTGATATCCATATCCACAACAAGGGATGTGCAGTTTTATTCTACAACCCCAACTCATACTCAACATAGCCCCCTATTTGATGTAGTGTACAATACCAGGAAAGTAGAAAATGCAGAATTATCAAAGAAAAAATAATTCACAAGCTATACACGTCGTTAACTAATATAAAACATGCATCATGTGCTTTTTAATGTACAAAAGGTTATGAAAATAAGATAGTTTTAAACAGTCAATAAGTTTTTCAGGTACATTTTTAGTGCAAGTTCAATCATTTTCACTTAAATATTATGATTTCTATATATTACATCAAAGTATATAAGAATATAAGCTAAGTTAATTAAGTTAATTTGATACACACATTATTTTTAAACGGATGGTTTAAGTTGTGTGACTCCCTCTCTCCTCTTGATATGTTTTCTTAATGACTCTCTTAGCTTTGATCTTGACATATGGGAAGACATTCAACGTTCAAAAACTTTCCAAGGTCTGAAATTAATGATCCTGATTTCATCTTTTTTTATTATTATTCACGTTGTTTGATTTATGTAAGTCATTTCTTAATTTGCCTTGCTTTTTGTACAAATTTGATACGTTTAAATTATAATAATGTTTTACATAAATGATCAATACATAAGATTTACATCAGATTTACCATGAGATGTAAGAAGTTCAAAGTTAGCTTAATCTTATTCGATTCCTAACTGAAAGTAAATTAGAAAATCCTTATGTTCATGTGCAATTTAACTTAATATGAAATATTATATATATATGTATACATAATTCATTAAGAATTTTAGAATTATACACTGAAAAACTAGAGAAAAATTGTAAATATAAAATAAAGCTTTATTCGTCCGTCGTACTCTATGAATCTGTAAAATGTAAAATTGATTTTTATTCTTTTGTATTGTTCTCGTAATCATCACAGTTTTGCAAACTGCTGCAAATGCCAGTGAAAGTTGCAAGGTAAAAATCCTTGGTTTCATACTTTCTTCAAGTTTACTACAATACATTCAAACCGATCAAAATTATTGTTAAAGCTTAGATTTAAAAATTGCTTTCAAAATGTATAAAACCTTTATGAGTACTAAAAATGTGTAAATAAAAATTGCAATCTTAATCTAAAGTTCAACTAATACGTAATAAAAAAAAGTTTTAATCAAACAATGTACTTTTAACGAAACTTGTCAAATCTACATATTATTATGAATTATAACTTTAATAAATGTGTAATAATGTCAGAAATCAAGTATATCCCCTTCTCTGTACAATTTCCGTTTCAATGCTATTCATTATTGCACCTGTACAAATCCATCTACATTACTACAGATGTCCACACCTGATCTGAACAATGACTTTTATCCTTTAGCAAAAATACTTACGCGTGCATTCAATTTTTAATCCTAATCTAATCCCATCCCTGCTCCAGCTGAAGTTCCGGTGAAAAATGAAATGATCATTATGGAATTACAAACTACTTACAATACTCGTATCATAATCGTGATCTATATGTCCTTTTGAACACGCGTCACGCTCAATTTTTCTATTGTTGTTGGATGACCTATACAAAAACAAGTTTCAAGAATGCACTGCATTTATTACAATACAACAACCTGGCAAATAACACACGCATACACAATCGTTTTATTATGTCATTTTCATCATTATCACGAAAGCTAAATGGGCTGAATCCCCAGCAGTCGGATTTGCTCGTGTAAAACCCTCCATTTCCATCCAAGTTTTCACCATTGCTTCGTAGTTATTATATCTACAAAATCAACCGTCACCAACATCAAGCATTCATGGAGGAAAAGGAAAATCCATATGTATAATTGCTCCCCTTTCATTGCCCCTTTACGATACCTCATTTCATTGATTGTGTTTGTGTCCTTCCACGTCGCATTTCCTTCGTCATCTTGTTGAGTATAATGTAATGATGAATTGGATAATTGCAAAAGCGTGCAGGGATGTATAAAGTCAGAACAAACATTCCGAATGATGATGGACATATTTTTCGTTGTTACCCTATGAGTTTTATCCTTGCTGACTTTCACGAATAACCAGACTATATACAGACAGGACAAAAGTGACAGCGAAAGAAAAATATCAGTCATTCACGAATAATTTACTCCTTTCCTTCCGTCAGCTCTGTTCTCGTCCTCGTTGCCAATCAAGTCTCAACTTATGATTGTAGTAATTTGGTTCGGAACACCGAAATTAATTCAGTTCGAAGGTAGGTAGGCGCACGCCCTAGAGGATCCCACGCGATAAAAATTCAGCACAGCCATGCCCACTTTTACCAACCTCTGAGTGAAGTATTGCTTCCATGTCTCACAAAGTAATTATTCTAATGTTAACATTTCCCAGACAAGGCGAGAGTTCTGGCAAGTCAAGACCAACAACTTGAAAGAAGATAAACTGTGGGAAGAGGAGATTATGGAGACAAAGACAAAAGCTTCGATACGTCTCTTTTCACGCACTCCAATCCACTTCTCATCATCGGGATCTTGTTTCTCGTCTTCCTACTTCGTCTTACGATTAGGGCTTGTCAATTGTCTTTCTAGGTTATTAGCAGAAAGAAAACTAACTGAATAACTGTAAGAGACTTTGTAAACCTCAGCTTTTGGATGAAATGGCATATTTGTATTTTTATACATACATATAACCATCATGGCTAGCTTGCTTTTTTTCCTAAACGCTCTCTGCTGGACAATGGGCTTTATCCAGAGTTTACTGGTAATCCTCAAAGGTCTACAAAGGGCACGATCTTGTATCCATCCATCTATTTCAACTAGCCATCCACACTGTGGAATAGACATGACATGAGCTTTGGTCTTGGTCCGTTTCTGCTGGCAAAAAGTGGTTTCAATGCAGTGCTTTCCAGCGTGGGATTTTCTTGCACCATACTCAGCTACCCCCACTTCTACTGTTTGGTGTGAAAGAGCTCATAAAGCGAGTAAAGCACAAGGTCCACAAAATTCATGATGATGAGAAGGATGATAACGTACTTATTACTACCTTTTCACTCTTGTCCACACAAGTGTGAGCTGATTTTGTGTGGTGTTGCTGATGATGACGTGCCATGTAGGAAGAGCTGGTGGTATGGTGGTGTGTGGTGGTCATCAACGAAAAATACACAAAGAGAGTCCGATAGGAAAACCCTAGTGGAGTAGGAGAGTGAGCAAGCGAAGGGGATTTATGACATGAAAATCCTCCCGTACCATTTTATGTAGCATCCTGAGAATTACGAACTTGTCAGCACGGCTTAACTTAACCTTTTTTCTCTTTCATGCAATTTAGCTAGTTTCGAGGCACGAACAAGAGAATAGAAGAGCAGAGTAAAAAGTTACAGAGAGCTTCATTCCAGCCGCCTCTAAAACAGCCAAATTAATGCTTTATGAAATGGAGTGAGTGATATTGTAGAAAGGAAATTACGTGTTCGTGTTTGTTTATAACGTGCTCCGTTTCCTGATATTGTTATCAGTCTCCTCAATGCTATCACTCTACGTGTGCAGAAAATTATGCAATTTTTTACGCAGTCATTCATAAATGAGGTTTTCCTAATCTGGCTGGTGCAGAAAAGTGTATTATATTTTTGTAGTGGATGAGTATTCCCTGAGAGTTTGAGTGTTCATCATGAGGAAGGTCTTTAGAAAAATATTCACAGTAAAACTGAATTAATATCAAATCCTTTCTCTGATTCCTCTCACATCAAAACTGTCATGGAGTAAATGATGTAAACGTGTGTGAGCTGGACTGAGAAGGAATAAAAATAATGAAATCCAGGCGAGTTTATTTATCGCCACGAAGCATCTAATTGAATGAACATTTTCATTTTGTTTAAGTTTACATCTAAACTTTTCTTCATATGGTGAGAATGAGAATGCAGCAATCTTAGAGAAAAACAAACTTTGCGAATTAAACCGACCGAATATCAAGATTCATTCTTCCTTGTCGACAACTGGTCACAAGCTTATGTCGTGAACGTCATGGGAAATTGTTATCAATAGTATTTTCATTTTTTGCAGCGTGCTTTTGCCATACTTACTTTTAAAAAAGTATGTGCGTGCAACATTTTTTCGAAATGTATATGATAAAAAATGGGTCTGTTGATGAGGCTCTGCATCTGAGTTTGTAATATTTCAGAAATGCATATTTCTAGCTATGTCAGGTCATTTTCATCATTGTTACAGCCGATTACAACTGGGGCAATGCAAACCGTACACACTACTTCGCTCTGGGGTACTATTTTCTCATTACATATAATCGGAAATCGGAATCCGATTCTGATGTGTTTGGCATCTCGAAACGTATATACTCATTTAAAATCTACCGTAGAACTAGTTTGCAATTTATTTACTTTAGAAAATCTATTGCTTTTAGAAGATTTGGTTGAACCATTCCACTTTCCACTGCTTCTTTTTACGCTAGCGCATCAATCTACTTCATTTGTCGGGAATTCCATACAGAACTTGTTTTATAAAAGCAACTCTATTGCAACCATATGCACTATGCTCAATATTCCATTTCATACAATCAAAATGCCCCACGTCCTTCGAAACTTTTTTTCGACATTTTATCCATCCCTCTTCTGTTTGCATAGAGGGGATGGATGACGTCCCCAAATGTTCATATTACAGGGGAAAGCGGTCTAAACTGAGAGTACAAAGCGAAACACCAAACTTTAAGGCAAGCAGACAGGCAGTTCTATTTGTAGCTTATTGCATAAAACTCAACAATGATTGTACTAAACAAACAATGAAAAACAGAGGGTACAGTCGTTGCACACATGACATTATTATCTGTATTGTACAAACGAACTAGGCAGAAATTGTTAATTGGCTCAAGCCTATATTTTTTCTTAAAACGTTTCCATTCGAACTGACTCATCGTATTGAGTTCTCAGCTAAGATAAAATTGTAAAGCTTTTAATGGTTTTATTTCGCCCAAAGTATAAGTTTTTATCGGAATCCTCCAAAATGACATTCTCTACCCATTTCCGATCAGCGGATCCCTTGTTTTCTTTTCCAATTTTCAACGCGATTCCACTCAAAACTCACAATTGAATAAAAATAAGACGATCCTTGTCGTCCCAGACTGTCACATCAGTTCTTTTAATGTGCATATAGTTTTTCAACGTATCGTTGTCCGTGTGAGTATAAGTAAGCTCTAGATGGAAAACTGTCTTTGTGTATATTATGCCTTCAACAACAAAAAGTGGGCTTTCAGACCTTTTTCGTGTTCCTTCGATAACTTTGTTTTTTGTCCAAATACTTGACAAGATTACGATAGGACAAGGACCGTAGTAAATTTGAAGGAACCCTTGTAAGCCTAGATGACGCATTTATTTCATGTCATACATTTTATCTCTTCATGCAGATTCCCCTTCTTGTTTTGAAAAACAACAGCGAAATTAGATGTCTTATCAGGCGGAAAAAAAAGAAAAACTTTTGATACATCCAAGATAATCAAGTTAGCAAATAAAACAGTCTTTCGTGACACTTGTCAAAATAAAAGAAAATTTGAAAAGGGATCTAACCCGAAAAGGGACGTTATCAAACCTTACAGCAACAATGAGAAAGAGAAAGACCACCAGACGAAATTGCGGAAGTTCATTGTAAAGATTAAAAGAAATGGTTATTGTTTTCATGTAGATTGTCAGTGATACATGGAATATTGTCATTGTTTTGAGTTTATCTTCAATGTGTCATCTTTCACAACATTTTTCTCACTTTAAGATATGATAAGAAGTTCTGGTTCTGGATAAACACAATTTTACATCACAGGGATGTTAGATCTGTACAAAATAAGATAAAGATGGTGACAGTTAGTAGAGTTAGTTCATGATTCTCTACCTCCTTAGCCCTCACCCACGTTCGACTCATTTATCGTTGAAAGTTGACAGCTTGATCATCCTATACCATAAGTGGAAGCTAGCGAGTGCCTTCGTACAGATCGCATATGGTAAAGTTGACCAATGTCAAATGATTGCTCTTATTTATTACCCTCTTTTTTAACCACTGAAAATGAAATGCAGTAAATTTAATACTTTCAAGTAAGTTTTTTGTACCCACTCCAATGACCTTTCTAAATATAGAGCAGCATCCATCATGTATTTTTGAATGGCTTTTAGTGAGTCTAGTGCTTGTACCTGAAAACCATCTAGTTTAAGTAGAACTGCAGAGAATGCTCAACTTTTGTCATCTCATATGAACGACTGTTAATGTCAATGCGTCAACATGTAATATTTTATTGAAATGGAGTGAGATATTCCAATAATATACTCTAGAAATGTTCCCTGATCCTTATACCTATATGTAGTTGCAGTCTTTATAGTTGTACAGTTTGAATGCTGTCAGAGTTGATGCGTAAAATGGAGAGTTTTATAAGTGGCAGTGTGCTCTTATAATGCCTCTTCAGTGGTGGGCTGCTGATCACAATGGAATCAAGAAAGGGGAAAATATTCGCCATGAGTGGGTAGAAACGAGAATGATAAGTGTACCAGATGAGAGTTTGAGAGCAAGAATTATGATTATGGTGCAATAGGGATGCTCAGGCATTTGAATACAAACTTATAGACTTGAGAGCTTTTAAATTTAGTTTGGATAACGAAATTGTCACAATTTTTATACTTTATATACTAAGCAGAGAAAGTCGTGGCTTTTAGTTGTGGTTCAAATTTTCTATTTCTTATTCTCCCACATCAAAAATCAAAAACACTCGATAAATGTATGATTAAATTATTATGTTCCCAACGTTAAAGGTAGCATGGAATGGAAGTAGATTCGAATAGTTTCAGGAGTAACAATTTTTTGCACATATCACTTTCTTTTTGTGGTTTGTTGTACATACATGAGAAGTCTGAACCCTTTAAGAAGTCTATTGCAATAATTCAATTTGTTTTCAATATCATTACTTCAAAACTTTTATGCCAATTTCTATGCTGTGCGGCATTCAGCATTGTTATTACCAGCATGAGCCTTATTGTATATAATCCTTTACACACTTCATTCACTCTCCAAGCAATAAACATATATTGTAAAGTTTCAAAAAGGAAACCGCCTATTCAAAATCATAATGTTTCCACTCAAGGTAAATTCTTTCTTTTTATCTAGTTCCAATTCTCCAATTTTTAACGGTAAATTACACGGATAATATATATTTCTGCAAATTGTATCCCTTCCTCAATGGGAATCTGTTTGTAACAACGGATAAGCGAAATAAGATTTTGGGGATACTGAAGAATAAAAATTTAACGTAATCGGTTAGCATCTCGAAACATGTATTCATATTTAATCCACAAGAAAATCCCTTTTTGTGAAAGTTCAAGTATGTGGAATTCAGGAAGTGGGATAAAGAAAAGCCTCAAAAGAATAATCCAATTAGACTAAGGTGCATGGATGCCAGCTAACTGATCCCACATTGGTTTTTATTGCTACTGTCCATTTAATTCATTCATATGATTTGCTTTTCATGGGTGCTTGAATGCATTGAAATCTTGGCTTAAAAGCTCAGCTGATTGTGATTCAAGAGTTTCAATGAAAACTAAGAATACTGAAGATGTGAATGTGAAGTCGATGAACAACACACCGTCAGGAGCAGTACTACCCACAAGCAGCACCAAGAAAATTTTGATTTTTTTACTTTGGCATCATGACGTATGTGGAAATCCTAGTGGCCAGACAAGGCCCAAGTGGACAATACAATTGAACGTAGCCCCTTTCTTCAAACCCTGCATTCATTCTGTATAAATGCTCATCCTCCGGATACAACGATACAAGGCAAGAATGATAAATAATCCTACGGTAAAGGAGCAAGCTTTTTTCTTCAAGAATTAGATTCAGCTGTCTCATCATTTTCATCGTATTCATCTCTCTCGTCTACAACTCAAATCCCATAGAAATTGATATCCATTGAATTGAATGTCAAATACCTACACAGCTTCAAGAATGAAGAAAACAGCAACAATACGCAATTACAGTCAACATCAGCACCCATTCCATTATTGTTGTGGGAGTTTGATTCATTGAGCATCGCAAGCAGAGCATGTAATACCACACGGGAAAATTTTCAAGCAGGAGGAAGCACCCAAACAAATCTCTAAAATGAATTTTAGATAAGGAAAATAATAATTCAACTGCGTAGCATTATTTTTAGTAGCTGACAAAAACGTCTTCAACATGTACAATACACAAAGGTGTATATAGATCTTCCTTTTAGTGAAAAGGTTGTAAGACCAAAGCTAAAATATTTCCCCATATCCTCTCACGATTTTCACACGAGCATATTCACCTACGCACACTCACGAATAAGTCGTTTCTCACAAATTGCATAGATTTGCAACATCCTTAATGACATTAGTTACAGCTACTGAAACCCCAAAAGGCAAGAGACGTTTACAAAGAGCAAGTCAAGTCACAAAAGTCAAAAAGCTTGATGAGAAAAGGCAAACAAACTTATTTAAATTGTAATGTTATTCCGCAATTGGCATGTATTGAAGATGAAAGAAACTCGTGCTTTCCACTTGGCTAACTGGAAAAGCAAATGTTTCCAAATGGAACGGGCAAACTCTCAGTGGTTCCGTTTGTCTGAAATGTAGACTTTTTGATGACATTAAAGAGGAGAGGAGAGAAAAGAGAAGTGGATTTATTATGTACATAATATCATCATCATAATAAATACTTTATGTCATTGCATTGCATTACTTCACTTCTTATTCCTTATTCTCTCATCTTGTTGATACATGCAGTATGTACATACTCACCTCAGGATGTCCCAATGTTGCTTCTAGGGGGCCTTATACTGGGATACTTGGTCTGTTGGGAGGATAAAATGATGTACTTTGCTCATTGCCATTGCATATTGCATAATAGGTTTGGTACGCGTGCTATGGCACGGAATTAAGCAAATATTTGCAAAAGACTGCTTGTCTGTTGAAAAATTCTCACTGTGGGTATACGTAAACGTATATATGTATTTCTGTGACAAAGGAAAGGAAAGAAAAGGATGTAAATATCCATCTTTCAAGGAAAAGAACTCTATATGAGTACGTTTTAGGAACAGACACGATCATCATCATCACCATTATTATTACAAACGTACATAAAGAGTGTAAAGTGAATGAACAAGTGGCAGTCCTGGAATGTAAGCAAATTAAGGAAATTTTAAGTAATCTGGCTGGATTGAGCATTGCATTATATTCAAGGAATCAAGTCAGATTCAGGTTGTAAAAGAAGAAAAAGGAAGAGATATCTCACTCGTTTCTTTTCCATGTGTACTTAAAGATCAGAAAAGGCAAACGCAAACTTTATTTTATGTTTCCTGAATGTGATGGCAGCTCTACTCTATTCCCTTCAGAAGGAAGTATACACAGAAGTGTGCTAGAAAGTGCGCCACTTTGGTTTTAGGTTTTTAACAATTTAGTCCCTTTAAGTTATTTAAGCCTGAATGGAATAATACTGTATAAAATCAGTGTTTTCAATTTTTAGTAAACCGGCAGATTTTATGGCATATCACAAATGTCTTAAAATAAGACATGCTTTCTTTTCCACTCATGAAATGATTTAAAGGTTACCTGAACCTGATCGCAGTTAAATAATTCTTTATTACTTTATGTAAATAATATGTGTGTGACATTGTCAGAACATGTATTTTCTTCAAATGTTTTCACTCTAGTAATGGACATGACACAAGGATGAATGAAAATCCATAAAGTAACTTTACTTTCGACACAGAACATGTATGCCTCCTGAATATATACCTGAATCTGCTGAAAATGCTTCCGCACACAGAAACGTATCAGGAGTGATGAGGAATGAAAGCACTCAATTTTCTTGCACCATATCGTCATCAAACCGACTTCTCTCGTTATCTCCTAGTAAATACATAGGGAAGTGAAGAAGGAGCTTAGAAAATGATGGCATTCGGATGGTAGTGCATCGGTTGGATGTGAATGTGAATACATAAAGGTGGTGATGGTGAATGTGTCCATGAGTAAGTGAATTGGAGGGAGGGAATGAACGTAGAAAATGATTTTCCCGTTTTGTTTGCACTAGTCTTGAAAGCTTTTCTTGTCGATTCAGTCGCTCCGCATTTCTCAAAGCTAAAATATAAAACTGGGTTATGACATGACTCTTTGTATCAGACTGTGAGTGAGATGGCTCTGTGTGTACAGCTACATTAGCATGTGTCAATTCACCACATTAATTAAGCTATGAAATCTCTGCGAATTTCCCAAGTTCAAGATGAAAATACACACAAATCGACACAATTAGCTTAGGAATGTGTACCAATAGATGATTGTCTTCTTGTTTTACACGAACAATCAGTTAAATCGCTTTCATGGATTATTACTCATTGAAAACAATCCAGTCGCTTATTGTACATATTCATTTTCATTTAGTAAATGTCACGGAGCATATATGATGCTGTGTAACGTACATAATTTTATAAAATATTTTCGGTGTATAAAATATACTTTCCCGATTCCGACACACTAAATTCCACTTAGTATGTATTTCATGAACACCCTACGTTCTTTCGATTCCTGTTTTTCATTATTCCTCTACAGCCTCTACAAAACGGAGAGGACGGAGGTAAAAGTGAGTGGTGATGTGAAAGAAATCATTCCAGGGTTTTTGCTTTCCATCAATTTCAAGTGGATGCGATACACATGGGAATTTTCCCTATAATAAAAACAGATTCTAGAACTGGTTATTCAACCGAAAGGTAAGCGTATATAACAGAGCAGGGAAGCATTACTTCCAAGCATGGCATACTGCGCCATACCAAAGAGAGATTGGAATGGGGGAAGGGTTTTGTGTTCATGAAAACCCGAGACTCAGCATATCACCACAGGATTCCACTTCGGGAATAGTATAATCTTTTCTGATGTTTGATACTATCCTTACATCACTTCATCACAAAGAATAGAATGCCGTCTTTGGTGGAAACTTTGTCTAAAATTGAAAGAAGCTGGTTGGTTTCCCCCTCATTTTATCATCAACTCAGATCTGAATCTTCTCGAAAACATCCACACTTGGAATGGTACTCTAAGCCTCTAAGCATTCAAAGTTTTCTCGATCAATGACTCCGCTTTGGAGAAAATGTGAATTTTGTCCATTCATAAGCGACTGCTATTTTCTCGACGAAATGACATATTTTTACTGCTAAGTTTTTGGTTTGGCCTGCGAGATCAGTACAAGCTAGAAATTAATCTTTAGTCGGTTGACAATTTTCTCATGTTTCCCCATTAACATGGCCTTTAAATAACAGCCTACTCACAATCACAATCTAAGTGCGATAATTATTTTGTGCAATATCTAACCATTTAGAAAACATTCATTTCGATCATTTAGGACATGTTCTTTTGTAATATATTATTCTATGTATAGTATAAACTTACGTCTAAATCTCTTTTTATATCTAAGTAGTGGAGAAAAAAAACTTGAAATTCGAAGGTAAAACAGTGAATGCTTTAAGCCGATGCTGCACGCAGGAAATTAGTTAAATGAATCAGGTTACATGAGATTGTTGACACAACCTGTGAAAATTTGATAAAATAAAGCAGCATTGCTATCATCACACAATTACTCCTGACAGATATCCAGTCAGATCGAGTTGAGCACATCTGTTTTGATGCATTGTGGCTAGATATAATCATGTTATGGTGCTTGTTTTCAGCTCACAGATTCTGAATCGACAGAAAGAAGAGTGACAGATATCTGGGAAATCAGTCAGCTAAAGACCACACCATGTGTATGGTCACTGTGTGGGAAACGCGTGCTGTGCAGAGATTTGGAGTTAAACTGTGCTGACGGATTACATCAAACCTTCAGCCCTGGAATACAAATTGGCCCTAAGCTGAGGCTTAGAATGCAAATTGGAATCGTTGGAGTTGGATGATATTCAAAATATACGGGATCGCAATAATGCGCTTTGTCAAGTTTGTCATCATGATGAGCAGAGTATTGCTAAAGCTGAAAATTATTAAAGCTAACTGCCTCCAAATTACATTTAAATAGCTTTTTTAAAAACATTATAATAAATAGAGATTTAAATTATATTTCCACGAGCTTTATGTTTGGCTGACGAACCTAAACTGACAAACTGGAGATCAACCATCAACCTCCAATGTTCACAATGGTTTCTCTACAGCACACAGCAGGAAGAAACTCGTTGAGCAGTAGAGCAGTTTGGTAGCTCTTTTTTGACTATCAGCACATAACCCTTTCTTTTCCTGCTTTCAATCCCTAATTTACAGAAAAAGACAGGTTGAAAGTGAAAAGTAGTTTTCTACTTTTTCTGCTACCATTTTTGTAATATCATCATCATTATATTGATTCATGCGTTTGTTTCATTAAAATGTACTCAGTCATCAATTGAGCACTTTATTTATTTATTTTGTCCTTCATTCAAATGGCACGTGGCTTCGGGTGAATCTGCTAAATAATTCTGTTATTTTTTGTTCAACATGTATTGTTTGTAGATAAGTTTTATGCTTGCGTCATTTTTGACATACTGCACTGACGATGACCACAAAATAGAACCACCGTCAGCCCCCTGTCATGTACACAAAGAAAAGTGTGGCATAATATTATACTGATCACAATATAACGTATTTTTTATACATAATTTTTACATTTTGACATCAGACGATATAATACGCAGGTGATTTTTATTCTCTTTTTACCTCCGACTTTCATGAATGCAATATGTTGTTTCGTAAATGGTTCATTTTTGCATAATCTAGGTTTGAATGTGAATGTTCATTGAACGTTGCATTGCAGATCGTAAATTGCTGAAAAGAATAATTATTTTATCAGCACAGAAAAGTTGTTTTACTGTAAACTAACAACTTTATTAGTAAATCATAGTAGTAGGGCATTATCCAAATCTACATCGCACGCACAGTATGACAACAAACTTATAATTTAATATTTTCAGGTACGATATGTATGTTAGTGCTGTGATTCGATTGAGTCAAAATAATCGTGCAATATAAGAATAGAAGCAATGAGGTGAAGATAAGTGAACTGATGCCTTTTCCATTAGATGACATAGCAGAAAAACCTCGAGTGTTTTTCAGTAAAAGCCACTTGTCTCGTACTCCAACTCATGCCACACCATTTTGACTAAGCATCTAGCAATAATGAATCAAGGATCCACTTACCACAATCCTCTCCAAGATATACCAAGATATTTCTTCCTGTGAGTCAGGTGAACATGCATTATATCAGCATGCCTACCTACATCGTTCAGTCAAGTTTGAGCAGAATACTATATATATATGCATTGAATAATCACTAAAAAATCCACTAAAATATTGCTGGATGTAGTTAATGCAAAATGTCGACTAATTTCATATCATTTGGCGATTTTGTAAAATCATATCTCAGAAATAGTACTGGGTGTTTAATTTCGTTTCCAAAATTTTGTTAACATTTATAGAAATATGATCATTTTACGAATACTCAAAGGGAAAATAATCGCAGTTGCTCTCTGTGTTGGTGGTACAGGAAATGCCTTAAGGATTAAGTGCACTTATTTCACATTACGTGTGTTCGTAACAGGTGGGGGGTCCTTCCTTGTCGGTATGTACCGCACACCTTTTTCTATTCATTTCTAAAAAAGTACTTATAAATACCCTTACCTTGCATCTTAAAAACTGATTTTTAAAGGCAGCTCAGTACTACGCCTTAGTAAGTCATTTAACTCCTGAATCTACATTACCGAAGAAGTCTAGTCCAAACCATGTACATATTATTACTCTATAAACACAACATGCGCATGCCCTGGCACTTGAAGCTTACATGTGAAATTTTTTCGAGAGTTGTGTCATCCATGAAATTCAGAGATTTTACCCCTTCACCGCACTGCGTGAGAAATAGTTAAGTCATGCTCTTTCATCTTGAGTTCTCATCAGTATCAGTTTTACAATCAGAATTATTGCAACTGCAAAAAGTAAAGACGGACAAGTGGCCACAAGGGATGCAGATTCCACGGTCTTTATATGAGAAATGATACACATTAGTAAAATGCGGAGATGGATGAAGTTGAGATGAATATACTGTACTGCTCCTAGGGTTTGCGTTGTTCAAGTGGCTACTTGATTAAATGTTTTTCAGCCACAGCCCTGGCAGCAGTTCGCCACTAGTCACAACAATGTTCAAGCAGCAAAGCAATATATAGCAACCACCCAGATGATTTTCGATTCTGCTTTAATCATCGTTTCCCCTTCAATTTCTCCTTTTTTAGCTTGCAGCCAAAGCAATATACTGACACAATTACCATAAAATCCTGTCTGATCAGTGATAACCATGTAAACTCATCAGAACATCACGTCAAACCGACCACATGCTTTTCATATCACCTCCCCTCAGCCTGCCACACGCCAATACGAAGGGATATATCTATATATGGTACTTGCTACAATGAGCTACAGAAGGGAAAGTTATGCTTACTTTCATAGAAGTTTGGTTGCTGGTTTAGTTTTGCTGCGTGTGTGCAATGTGCATCATACAGGTTCTACCCACACCGACTCAAAGTTGGGTACAAGTGGGACCGAGATAGTAATATGAAATGAAAGTAGTCTCTAGGTATTGGTATTACAAATAATATCTTCAGGCACCGACGCCCTTGCTTTTCTTCCCATCCCCTCCTCCACGTAATCATCACCACACAGCGACAAAAGTAGACGTGTGCAATGTGCGTATCTGTGGCTTACGTATTTTATTTTCTCATCATTGATATTGATTATTAGTCCATGCGTGCATTTCTGAGTAATGTTTGAATTGTGCAGTTCGGCTTACACGAAAATCATTTTGTTTTGATGATGATGACTGACCACAACAAAATCTTAAAATAATATAATTATAATCGAAATTATATGAAAGGCATGGCTTATATATGAAAGTTTTGATTTTTTTGAGCTTTTAAGAAAATGAACACAACCTGACAAAATATCCGCAAATACGTTGAAACAGGAGAAAAGGGAGAAACTCGTCCGGTAGAAGTACTCATGGTATAGCATAACTGTAGGCAATTCAAAGAATGAAATGAAATAACGTGGAAAGAAAAGTAATCTAAACGGAGCAGTAACAAGAACTGAATTATTCAAGAGGCTTTCAGAGATTGCTTGTTCAAGTGAGGCTGGATATATTCGTATGCTGCTCCCCCGCCTGATATTATATGGTGCTTGCCTCCCAATGCCGTTAAAAAGTGCCCAAAGGTTTCTCTTTCCCACGTTTGGTACTTCCGTCCGGGCGATTCAGATCCAGTACCCTTGTTTGCTTGTAATACCATGTATTCCATCTGAGAAGTTGGATGGATATATTGATATATACCTACATTATATTATAATGTTGAAAGTGGTTTTCACGAGCCCGAGAGAGAGCCGATTTAACATACCTGACTAACGTGCTTCAGTACCACTACTGTATACTCTATCGGCGTGCTTTATGTTGTTGAAGAAGCAAACAGCGAAAAAGGAAAGATAGTCATTTCATCAAACATTTGTTTAAGTGGCAATCTCTGATCCAACGATATATAAAGAATTTGTAAACATGTACTTTCGTACTATATATGTAGCTATTTCGTATGTGTATCATCACTTGCATTGTGCATGCGTTATACATGACGTATGTACTTAATCCTGAACTACTACTACTAGCCATTTTTAATGGTAAAAGCACTACCAGCAATAAAAGTAAACGTATCTCCGGTAGGATAGTGAAATGACAGCAAATAGATGTGTGTTGTCGGTGAAATGGTATAAAGCAAAAAGGTAAATCTTCCGCTGCGTGAATGTTGTTGAAGGAGGAAACCTGAAGAATCTCTTATAAAGTGGTAATGTCACCATCATCTCGGGAAAAAGGTTTGGTTGGCTGCATCAACCAATTTAACGAGTAAATATTTACAACAAGCTTATTACTCGTGTTATACCCTTATACTACTGAGAAGCTCAGTGTTACCTAACTCTAGCACATTGTATAGGAAATAGGACCATTCATTACTATTTATCCGAGTTAGTTTTGTATTAAGAATGTATGCATGATATATTATTAGGTGTGTACGTACATAGCACGGCTATTTCCTTTAAGTTCAACAGGCTTTTTGCAAATATTGAAAGTGCAAATTTACACAGTGATTTTCCTTTGTAAACACATTTGTAATGTGTATCATTTGGATATATGATGAAGGCACGCTTTTGTGGAACCGGGCTGCTACAATTCTGCCATGTATCATCCAACGAGATTTCTTAACTCAATTATTTCATAAGATTTGGAGGAACATGCATGACATTATAGCTAAATACTAACAATAAGCTGAATAAGTGAATGTAAATTCTAGTAACCACATGTAAATTCTAGTAATTCTTATTGGCTGAAAGTAAACGTCAAGATGCTGGACGAAAAAGTTAAATATGCAAAAAATCGAATACTAAAATATTGAATATTATTATACTTTCTGAACATCGCTACTTCCTGTCTCAAGAAATGCTCTTCATCAGGATGAGATATTTCCAGCCCACTTACATGACTTGGACTTCAAAATTTTTGCGTCAGATCAGATCCACATATTAATAAACGATTAAGATTTAATAGAAAGAAGTTTCGCAGAAAATATTCTTTAAAAATGCGGAAGAATGATATATTGTATGTATGTATGAGGGGGACGGAGCTGTAGTTTTTATACC
>JAHZNA010004863.1:0-43148 GCA_027743935.1 Sinodicranocentrus sp. ZH6 | reverse complement strand
GAGACTCTGGAATATACAACCATTGGGACGAAGCAGTTGCTATCAGGATGAGGAAGAGAGGATTCACAAACTACAAGAATTCCGTTGAATCACCCGTAAATGCCAAGCTAAAGTCAATCACGGATGATTTGAAAGATGGAAATAGTCTGAAGCCATTGAAAGTTGAACATCTAAAAATGATTATATTTATTCAGCTTTTTGGGCTAACATTATCGTTCACAATGTTTGGCTGTGAGTTTGTAGGTTTTAGTAGATTTTTCTTGGAGTTTTTCTCTTCGAAATTGGTTAGTAAAACTAATGTCCTTATGGTAGAGCCGATGAGTAGTCAGGAACGATTGGAAGACTTCATTATAACGAACCAGAGCTCTAAAGTCGATTTGATTGTTTATGAGGAAAGCATTTACCATGCATAAAAAGTAATAAAAGTAGTCACTTTGTGGGTACATGCAAAACTGAAAAACATGGGTATACATAGTATTTCTGTTGTAAGGAAGAATTACAATTTAGAATAGGTCAGCGAACAGTGTAAAAAGTAACCCATACACTTTTTACTTACTACTTAACTTTTTACACTGTTCGCTGAGAATAGGTATATATTATATTATGCAAGTTTTCCAAAATCATAATTTAATCGTATGTGAAGGAAAGTATTTTATTATGTTTTGACATTTAGTTTTGTATGCTTAGACTGTACACCTACTTACCAGCAATACCTGATAATGATAACTTGATTAGATATTTAAATTCAATTATTATAGAACGTATTCATAAATAGTAAGCTGGCGGGGTTACTGGCCTAAATGCTTTAATGACAGCAGAGTTATAATAAATTATATGGTATGAGTAAAACCATGTACATTCTTATTAAAGGCCACCTTAATTACCCTTAAATCTTGCTTGATGTAGCAAATCTCTCATTATTTTTAATACCTTGTATTTACGTATATCATGTATCATGTTATATTCCATTGGCACAAGATGCACATGTCATACCTTTTAATTATTCCAAATCTAACGTTTCAATGGTTAGAATAATTGTGGTGAAGTATCTATAAACATTTTTTGCTTCTCCTTGTCACCAAATTCAATACGAGTATTATATGGGTTTGATGAGCCCAACTATATAGTTTGGAACTTGCGTTAGCTTGTATTTCTTTGTTTTGAAACCATTATGATAAATTTCTCTGAATCAATTAGATCACCAACATATGCTTTCCCGTATAATTACGATTAATTAAAATCGTGACATTTTCGGAGCTATATAGAGTAGTACAACGGAAGTTAGATGAAGGCACGGCATGAGTACAGCAGTCAACTGTAATTACAGTTTATTACAGAGATCTACATTAAGGAATTAAAAATAATCGAAGCTTTCATTTTAACTCCGACAATTGTGTATGAATATGTATTATCCTGTTTTTTGAGCAAAAGATAATGATAGATAAACTAATATGCCTTTTCTTGAGTATGGAATAGTATAATTGCTGTAAATAATTTAATAAGTAAACCTACCCAAAGGTCAAATGTGATTGTACTTATGCGTATGTGCACGTGCACTCGTCAAGTTTGATGAATACTATACATATGATGATGATCATGATCATATACATCGGAGTTGTTATCGGTGTCTGTAAGCCTTCGAGGGTGTTACTTTCACCGTTGCATTACAGCTAAAATATGCCTATTTTTTTAAGTTAACGAGGGGAGTAACTAATGTGATTCTTCAATTTAAAGTTAAACCATGATCATTAAATTTGTATAGATTTATTGTGAGCAAAGTGTAGCCAAATAGACACATTAAATTGACCATGTATTTTCATTGGAACAACGTTCACGCCTTCGCATTTTCAATTTCAACGTTTATCAACCTTCTCTCACTGTGCAACTGCACTTCTTTAACAGACAAAGATATTTTTCCTCAAAATAAAGTATTCGCAGCTAGCGAATTATCCAGTTGGATTGTTTCAAGTCATCAGCTACACGCCAGTAGCATAAGGTTTCATTTCCCATGTTTTCAAGATAAAGATGAATGGTTGAGCACCTTTGGACGAACCCATGTACTGCTGTCAGAAAAGATAAGATCTCATCTGATTGGAAAGCCAGTTGTATCCGTGATTGTACTTGGAAACAGTATACAGTACAGCCCATCGGCCATTGCAAAATGGATTAAACAGTTCAGCAACAGGAGACGAGATCATTACATCTTTGTTGGGACAAAAGCAGCTTTATTGGAATTATTAAGGGAGCCAATGATTAATAGGCTGGCTGGGAGATGGGGATACACTCTTGATTCAAAAGAGTACGTATACCCAATTGAAGGAGATCCATATCACCCCCAGTTCACTCAAACTTTATCTAAAGTCAAACTAAATACCAAACAGATTGGTAAAAATATCAGAGGAAGACATCTACTACTCGGTGGATGGCCATACGTTCCTCCATATCAATTTGTTTTGAACACAACTGAAAATGGAGAAGTCATACAAGATGGAACGCATGTTCGAATATTTCAAGAATCCACATCAATTTTCAATTTTACGTATGAAATACAATCCACTAAAGCGAATTCCTATGGGAGGCTTCTCAGCAATGGTACATGGACTGGAATGGTTGGGGATGTATATTACGAGGAAAAAGGATTGGAAGCTTGCATTTATCTTGGACCACAAGAGGCTTGGTATAAAATGTTTGATTTCTCAGGGTTCTTATCTGCAGCTGGTGTCCGGTTCTTAACCGTACGACCTAAATCAGAAATTCAGTGGCAAGCATTTCTGTATCCTTTTCAGTTACGCGTTTGGATCGCTCTTATTATTACATTTGTGATCATGGTCTTCGTAATGTATCTTTGCATCAAATTTGCGGCAGGTAATACGAACAGTGGAACATGTTTTACCTCTGCAGCTACACTAGCCTTTCAAATAGCGATGGAGCAAACAGCTAGAATTCCTTTGACAAATTAAAAAATTGTTGCGGGGACATGGTTAACTTGTGTGATTATTACTGGAACCGCATACAAAAGTCAAATTTTTTCGTCTCTTACATTCCCTTTTGTAGAGAAGCTTCCGAATACATTTGAAGAAATTGGTGCACTGACAGAGTATTCCCCGATCTTAAACAATATCGGGGGCCTTGAAGTCATTTACTTTGAGAGCACAAGTCCTCCATTTATTAGGCAGATTGCAAGCAGACTCAAGTTTGAGCCTATTCCAATTAACTGTATTTCTAAAGCAGTAGTTAACCCGAAAACGGTGTGCATTGGATGGGTTCCATTTCTGGAATACACGGTGGCAGAAAGAGCATCTCCAGATTTAGTTATTACCCCAATTTTTATTTCGCCAAATACAGTAATGCGGCTTCAATTGGCTGTAGCTTTTCAAAAGGATTCACCTTATGTTAACGGTTTCGAACGTATTTTATCTACATTTTATGAGTCGGGGATATACAAACAATGGGAAAACGATGTACTGCGTATTCACAAAATGAGAGGAGTCGCGAATTACAAAGCAGATCCACGAACCACTGTAAATAAAAAATTAAAAGATGTTGTTCGAGATTTGATGGGAAGTAACAGCAGAAAACCATTAAAAGTTTCAAATTTAAGAATGATGTTTATTGTATTAGCCATTGGACTGACGCTTGGAGCTGGTACTTTTACATGCGAACATATAATTGTCAGATTTCTGAAACGACATAATGCAGTGACCCAAATACTGACAGTTCACTTGTAAAGAAGATTAATTCACTTATAGTTCCTCCAGTTTATTTATTTCAAAAATGATTCGTGTATTTTTTTGCTATAATACAGTTGCTCACATCGGACTAAGTCATCAGCAAAGCGGTTATAAATAGTCTGAATAACAAAAAATATGGGTAAACAAGCAATATTTTTTGGATGATGTTATTACCATAATGTACATTCAAACTAACATACATTACTTACATTACAAGAGAACTAGCTATAGCATTCCTTTTAAAATACAGAAAAAGTAGCTTTAATATAAGTATGCATGTAATAATAATACAATCCTGTTTAGTATAAAACATTTTAAAACTTGAGCTTCTTCATGGCCCGATGTAGCTCTTCCATTATGTGAATCTGACGAATAAAGTAATCACCGTACCTTTGTCCGACTTTCGTGTCTGCTATGTGAACCATGTCTTTGTCGATGTAAAAATCAACCTGCAATCACAATGATAGTAATTTTAGATTGTTATTAACATATCTAACTATTTTATCGATATACACACTCGAATATACAAACAAGTTTGCATACGTCGATAAAATAAGTCAATGATTAATTGAAACAGTAATGGACATTGGACATACCTCAGATCCTGCTTGAAATTCCCCATCAAGAGAAGATATTCCCTTCGACCAAACAACGTTAAACATCTTATGCTTGAAACATAGCAAGCATTCCATCAGTACGGTTTGGTCAATATCCATAAATCCTGCAAGCTTGGACACCGACATTGTTGTGTAGAGCTTCAAAAAACTATTAATGGGATAAAAATATGATTGAAAAATACTTTTCCCTGTTTGTCAAAAACTTTATGAACAAAGTACTCCACTTAACTTACCTTCTAATTGTGGGTAAATATATTTGCTGCCCTACTTCCTGCAAGAAAATAGTCTTTTGAATGTGCAGAGGATCCTGATTTGGATCTGGAGCTGCGTCCAATGCAGGTGGTACAGGGGACAAGAATTTTGGGCAAGCAAACAGGTAACAATTTTCAAATTCCTTAAAAAAGATTATTTTTACACCAATTTATACTTGCAGTAATTCAGCATTTTATTCTTAAGGTTGAGATTGTAGTACCTTAATATCGCCCTGTTGCATACGGGAAATCTTCTCGGCATACTTGCGATCCTGGAGAACGGAGTTGATAGACTCGTCAATGGATTGTGGATGAAGCACGAGGCAAACAGCCAACATCGTGTACATTTGATCAGTTTGTTTGTTGACCTGTAATTTGTGTTAAAATAATCAATTAATTTTTTCATGGATACTGCAAATCACTTTTATGAGATGTATCGATTCGATTTTGCACCAACAAACCTGATCGTTCTGGTAGGATTTAGCTTGGAACATTTGCCTCATTCTTTGTATGTACAGAAGGGCATTAGTGTACGTCCTTATAGCATCGGCGTATCGACGCATCATAACGTAAGCAAAGCCTACGTAATAGTAAGTAGTGATCTGACAAGCTGGAACGTTGCAGTAGTAAGCCTAAGATAAAATCGTGCAAATAAGTTACCGAAGGAAAACCAGTAAAGTCAAGTGTATATAGGCATTCGGGACTCAAGACTTACGTTCTTATGCAAATCAATGTTTTCCAAAACTTTCACCGCTAGGTGATAATCTCCAAGCATGGAGTGAACGCGAAGCAACGCGATCAAACTGAAATACCCCAACATTTTGTATAGTGGACTTTTCCCGAATTCTCCTGCAACGTAATCGGTACTTTCCTCACTAAAGTAGGCCTATAAATGTTCCGTTAATTTGAATAAAGATAAATTTAATTTGATAGTGAAAATAGTTTCAATTTGAGACATTTTCATTAATTAAATAAGAAAACCATACCTTCAGCTGCTGGTTGATGTTGGATTTTTCAATCAATGAGTACAAAACATTTAACACACTAAGTACACTCCAAATGTAACTGTGATCGCGAATGTAATTCGTTTCGTCAGCGTTCAGTTTTGGAGAACGACGGAACTGAGAGAAAGATTGAAATTGGTACACAAACTCATCAATGATTTCCCACAACCACTGATTTGTCAAAGTCAAATCAATTGGCTCCGGGGAAGCTAAAAAAAAATGGGCATTGAATTAGGCCCTCGTATTCCAAATAATTTTTCAAATTTTATAAATTACTTAACTTGCATACTTACTCAAGATCATGTTAAACAACTCGCAGTAGTTGGAGTACGAGTTGCAGCGATCACTAAATGTCAGCTGTGTAGGAAGTGTAGCATAAATGTGACGGAAATAGAGTTCCCGGTACAACGTTTGAAACTATAAAGACATTTACATAACAATAAATACTCGTGATTTGCTAATTACGTGATAACAAAAATTCGTAATTAGAGAAAAATCATTACTAATGGATCTTCCACCAAATGGCTGACATCATAAGGCCATTTCTCTTCGCGAAAATAGTCCTTAGTCAGTTGTGGATACCGAATTTCATAAAGATTCTCGATTTCAGCAACATCCCGGTTGGAAATAGCTTTATAAAGATGAACGATAAATTTAGCCACAGCATCTGGACACTGGTAAGACTGCGCCGCCCAACGCTGCTCGTATCCATCATCTTTTCCGAACTCGCCAGCTCCAGCTCCGAATGTCTATCCAAGACAGAATATATATAGTGCATGGATTATTATCATCAGTTGTCAGTATCAGTCATCAAATATTGTATTTTTGTTTCCTTAATGTCATTTAAGGTGACTTGTAACTTGACACAAGAATCGTACACAATTAATTAAATTAAGGCCCCAGGTGAGGTTTTGTTAGCAAACCCTTACCAAAACCAATGATTAAAATTATGCTATGCTTGTCAAAAAACCCTTTAATTTTAATTATCATTCATGATTGACCTTAACGGATTTGTGATGAGACACACCGACAAAATATAACCCACAAAACTCAATATGAACCTAACACATCCATTTTTACTCTTCAGGTGTCACACTAAATACTACAAATTACACTCCACATTTATTTTGAAATACTAACCCT
Source organism: Sinodicranocentrus sp. ZH6 (assembly GCA_027743935.1). Lineage (NCBI taxonomy): Eukaryota > Metazoa > Arthropoda > Collembola > Entomobryomorpha > Entomobryidae > Sinodicranocentrus > Sinodicranocentrus sp. ZH6. The sequence goes on along the minus strand of JAHZNA010004863.1, from coordinate 36,402 downwards.
CGGCTCTGAGCTGAATCCAAAGTCATCTTCATAAATCCTGTCATCCCCACCACGAGTGAAGCTATCCTTCCGATAAGAATCCGATCTTTCAGGTCTTCTATACATTTTGCAAGGATGTTTATACTCCTTTTTTCACACCTAAATGTTAATTGCTCTGAATTTAACAACAATTTGAAAAATTATTGTATTTTCCGGAAATATCAACCGGCAATGGAGAGAAAATGTCAAGAAGACAAACACCCTATTTGATTCAGCCTACACTGCAATATTGTGTACAGCCGCATTTGACTTTCTTGAAAAAGCGTGCGAGTGCTTGCGACACCCGCATAGAGAGTGGGGCGGTATACAAGCTTTTTCGTTTGGGGAAACTATCGCACACTATCAGTTTGTGAGAAGCTTGTTGGATGTCGTGATCGGCACCATTTGTTGATATAAAGTTGATATTATTATGATGATGAGATCGTGAAGAAGAAGATCCTCTTTGTGTGCACATTTTGCTCAGAAAGCTGCTGCTATGCAGCACATTTTTCTGGGGAAAAAATTAGAAAAATGTGCAAGTGTGGAGTGTGCAATTGTAGACTTTTTCAAGGGGATTTCAGAAAGAATCGCAAGGCGCACATATAACATTGGTATTACGACTAATTTACAAAAATTAAGCAGGTATAATATACTAGATGTGCAATCATTCAGGTAAAGGAAATGATAAGGTTTTGAAACATAGAAGACAGGGTATATATTCACTGATGTTGGCTTCTAGAATAATTCTTTTATGAATGTTATAGAAAAGTATTCATACCTGGTCAACTTTTGTCCTTGTCGATGAAATGGAAATCATATCACAGCAAAGCCACAGCGCAATGAAAGTGTTCAACTGGAAGAGCTGTGTGGACTCCATGATTTTTGTATAGATTTTTGTGTATGAATACTGATGAGGTGAGGGCTGACAACGTGACAACCGAAACACAGATTTTTCGTGAGCTATTTATGGAAATTGGAATATGTTAGCACAACTGTTAGCCAAATACATAATATTGGCTTTGATTATAGAAATGGATATTATGAGAATTCCTAGTTAAGTAAATAACTAGCTCAAATATGTTGACTCGTTTCTTCTGTAAAACATTTGTATCACTATTACTGACGCTGATAATAACTCTGACTATGGGATTACAAGCACAGTTTCTAACTTTATGATGCTGTACACAAATGCTTAAACAGAGGTTCATCTTGCAAATACGACCACTGTTAATTGCATAGTTAAGATAGTGTGTGTCACTGAAGAAATATTAACGTTGTAAACTATTGAGCTTGTTTTCAAAGTTCGAAAATAGTAGCCGATTTCCACACTTGAAAAATGTGTTTTTACCAAAGACTACTTTACAACAGGGAAAACTGGAAAATGTTGTGGTTAACTCTATTTTATTTTCTCGTTTCTTCGTTCGTTAATGCTGATATGGACTTTACATACTCTGCCTCGGATTTATATCGTCTTGTGCAAACTGAACAACTAGTATCAAAAAAGCTACAAGAAATTAAACACAATCTAGACACCTTCAGCCAGCTTCTGGAAAAGTAATACAAACCTGAAAACAAAACAGGTTACTAACATTATGCTACTTTTTCATAATACAAATGCACTAATTAATTTTCGCCATTTACCAGATACCACAGCACGAACAATGGAGCAGACCCCATTATTAGAAATCCAATCCTTTCTTATAAACTAGTGAAGCGGCATGGGATAGAGCTGAAAGAATTTGACAAACAATTCGAAGCTTTCACAATAAAAATTTCTGGTACTTATGAGCAGGGAAAATATTTCCATGTTTCATGCTAGATCTTCCTCAGAAATAAGTTTGTATTTGTCTATTAAATCCTATAGACTTCAGGGATTCTTTTCTGAAACTTCGATCATTTACGAATCCTGACGAAGGAGACATAAATTACGCAATGGAAGCAATTATCCGTTTGAGGCAAACGTACAATCTTTCAGTGAATGAGGTAAACCAGTAAGATTTAATTTGCAGAAAATGTATCCAATTAAAACATTTTAATCACAACTAAAACTGACAAATCGTCATTTATATATAGCTTTCCAACGGGCAAATAAACGACCATCAAATAAACGGCACACTCAGAGCAGAAGATTTATATGAGATAGGAAAATATGCAAAACAGAGTAAAATGAATAAAAATGCAAAATTGTTCCTCGCAGAAGCCTTAGTGCGACATCAGGAAGAAAAGGCTACACCCGCTGTTCATTCGGATTCGCACAAGGCTGTTTGGTTACGAAATAGCAGCCATTTATTAAGTGGAATAGATACAAAGGTTAGTTTCACAATTTTTTATGAATAATTTTTAGCTTTTTCAAATAAACAAATGTCATTCCAAATCTATTACTATATACCTTAAGCTAGAAAAAACGGACAGAGAGGATTTCCGTGTTTTAACAGAGATGGATGCAATATTTGCAACAGATTCGTTGGAAAACTTAAACAAGGCATTTGAAAATTTATGTCAGCATCACGCAGTAAAAGTAAAATTAAATCATGATAGTTGATGGAGTAATTTTGTAAATTTGCTTGAAACAATAATTAATGGCATTTGATGTATTAAACAGGAAGCGCCATTATCAAAACTAAAGTGCTTCCTTGATACAAGCAGTGACCCTAGCCGTACAATATCTCCTCTAAAAATTGAAGTTTTCCATGAGGATCCTCAAATTATCGTCATTTATGACTTTATAAACGATGCGGAAATTCAGGAAATTGAATCAGCCACATTTTACAAATTGAAGAGGTCTTTAACTCAAGTATTTCAAACTAATGGAAAGCTAGACGTAGAGCCATCCATAATTCGCACAACTTCACAAGCATGGATTCATGATTTAGGACATCCTCAATTTAATTATTTGAGTAAACGGGTAGAGTCTGTTACAGGGTATTACCTTTCGCAAGAGGAATCGGCTGAGGATCTGCAAGTCGGTTTGTTTTGCAATCTTTTTTAACGCTTTAAATTTCACTCTTTAGAATCATACATAATATTTGTAATATTATAGCAAGTTATCGTCCAGGAGGTCATTACTCACTCCATACTGATGCTTTACAGGAAGAGTTGGTATGAAAACATTCAAGTATCAAATTCAGTTTTATACTGTTATCGAAGTGCAGAGCATTTTGCATTAAAGTTATCATGTAATTTGAACCAAACAGTTGAAGGAATTTTTGCAACCTGCGGAACTGAAACGAGGAGATAGGATAGCCACTTTCATGCTATATGTAAGCGTCTGCATACAATAATGTCAATTCATCAGTTAGCCTTACTTACTTTACTAGTACCTATGTAAATAATACTTGACATTGGTTTATTAAGTTGTCAGATGTGGAACTTGGAGGAAATACAGTTTTTCCCATGTTAAATGTAAGTGTAAAACCGATAAAGGGGTCGGCAATTTTATGGGGTAATCTGCATCCAGATGGAAACATCGCAAGATACACATTGCATGGAGCTTGTCCAGTGATATATGGAATAAAAACTAGTAAGTACAGTAGAACATTGCAGAATTGTGCTACAATTTATAGGTAATTGAAAACTTAAGGTAGATGCCTGCTCTAAACTTGAATAACTTTATGTAATATTTCAGTTGCAACAAAATGGATTCGAGCAAATGATCAAATGTTTACAAGGCATAGATGCAAGCCAGACAAGTCATCAGCACATTTTACATTAATAGATTAAGTTTAAAATCTAATACGCTAACAGGAAACTTTACTTCTAGTGATTAATAAATGTAAAATAAAAAAATAACTAATTAAAAGTATATATTGATTTATTATAATTATCTAAAAAATTGCATTATTAACTTTTCTAGAAATCTCCAGCTTTTTCCCAACAAGAAATATTAATGTACACACTGACAGAACTCCAGTGCCGATACAAACAAATAAAGCAGTTTTACCATCTGTCTTTATTACACTTTTTGACTTCTGGGTAGAATTAACCCCTTCCGGTGAACTAGCATTGACTTTTGGGTTGATGGCTTCTACCTTTGGAGGGTCTTTCGATTTTGGAATCGTATTAGTTTGAGAACTGGTAGCTGTAGGACTCACAGTAGTAGTTGTCGACGTATTATTCGAAATTGCTACTAGTGTGGATGTATTTGCAGAAAACATGAGTCTAGATAGTACTTCCTCAATTGCTGCGCTTAGAGATTCATTCGAATTATTGAGGGTGGGGGTTATGTTTTTCGATTTTTGAGAGGAAAGAATAATTTTATCATTTAACGAGAGTGGTAATCTTTGAAATAGTTTTTCAGATGTAGAGCCACTATGTTCCAGTTTGATAACTTCCCATTTGATCCCCTCCCCTCTCTTCGACAATTGACGCAATAGAATAATTTTTAAAGTATCGTCATCAAATGCAAGTTCAGGCATTGTTACATTCATAGAGGATTTTGATTCTGTTTCCTGTGCTTTATTGATTTGCTCTGTTTGTGAGCTATTGGTATTGGTACTGTTATGCGATGCCGACTCGGACGATAACGTGGGGAAAGGATCTGCTGGATTGCAAGGTGTAGGTACGAATATTGTGGACACCACAACATCAGATAAAATCACGAATTCACCTTCATCCGTTGGTTCCCATTCAAAATTTATCTTTAACGTTATAACATATCTTCTTATAAATCCACCCTTTAATGCATTATTCGATTTATTAAATTTCAAATACTCACTTTTACGTCATGGCTGTGACTCACTCCTTCCCAGCTCAGAAAAATGTGAGTGTGATTCCAATTGCTAGGTTTCTGTGACGTCTTTGCTCCAGTCCACTTGCCCATTATATGAGCCTTGTCCCATATGCCATCCCGATTGTCAAATATTATATCATCGTTGGCCTAATAATAATAAGACATTTTAAAACCATTTATCTTATTCCTTAACGCATATAAATTGCAACAACTACGATAGTTAGAGTCGTTTTCAAAATCACGAATCACTAAATCATTATCATTCACTCAATCATTCAAATCGCTAAATGTTGAAAAACAGTTTTTAAGAGAAAAATTCTTTCACAAATTATGAGGAATAATAATAAACTGAATACAGAATACACAATAAAGGACAATGAAAATGATCTCATTCTTAAAATTAGGATTTAACGGGTGTGAATTTCTCAATCAAATCTAACTCGAAATAGAATCTCATTTGGTATCCTCTTCTTCATATAATTTATTTCATTGAAGTCAACTTTAATGTATCTGATATATATTAAAGTATCCGTGAAGTGAGGAGGTACCCTGACAAAATGAATTGCAGTCATCATTTTTCTGACTTCAAAATCCTTAAAAAATGAAATGAGAAAATTCGTGTTCTCCTCCTTTAACCATAAAGTTATTTATACTTTTGAACCACACGAAAACATACATATGTTCGCTCATAATTATAGTATCATTGCCTTTGGAATCAAATTACACGAAAACACGAAAACGTGTAAATTACCGTGACATATAAGCCCGGTGGCCGATTCCTTTTTTCAAGTGATGCACGCCAAGTTTCGTAGGATATTTTTTGTTTTCCGGCTCCTCCACCAACACTTTCCATTCCTTCTTCCTCGCTGCTACTGCTACTACTACTACTGTTTTCACCCACAACCTCGTCATCAGTATCACTATCCGTCTTGCCACTTCGTTCCACAGTTTTAACTTTTTTCTCTCTCTTCCTCTTTCGATTATTACTGCTAGTTGACGAGGATTCAGCTGAAGGACTAATTTTGGATTTATGATGATGCTCATGGTCATGATGAGAGCGAGCTATACGTCCCTCGTCCACGTCATTCCCCCCTTTCAAATTTATCATTTTGGATAGTGAGGATGAGGGATCAGTTTCTTTAATTGGGGTACCCCTTCCAAAATCATCATTACTCGTATTAGTGGAAAGCCCAAGATTAGAGCTAGAAGCCGTATGTCCGGTGATGATTCCTGATGACGGTCCAACCTTGGATGCAGCCGCTGCTGCAACTACAGCTTCGTTCTTGGTAACTTCAACAGCTTGACTTGTAGTCAATGGCAAAGAAAATGGTGGATCATTGGATGTTTTTGATTCAGCTGTAAGGATATGGTCTACAGCGTTTGATTTCGCATCAGAATGATTGACACTGATTGGGTCATTGACAGATCTCTTCTTTCGCGCCATGTCGTTTATTATAGGAACTAACTCCAGATTTGAGTCGGACTCAAGCTTTGTTACAATCGAAATAGATGACGAATTGACTTTGTAAGAAACAATTGACCCACCGGAAATGTTTTGTGATTTAATAGTACTGCCAGTTCCTTGTCTTGTACTGGAGTTGGATACTGCGATTACAGTGTCATTTCCTGTCCGTTTTAATAAGCTTAATTGACGGTCAGTCTGCCTGCTGTTGAGTTGAGATGTTGCATTCAGGAGGGTTGTAGCTGCTGAATCGATAACGGAATCGGTTTTACTGTCACTTGATGATTGAATTTTCAGAGGGGAAATCACTACTGCAGAATCTCTTTTTTGTGTACCTCCCGATATTTCAGTCGATTTTGCATTAGTAGCATCAGAAACTTGATCGTTGACTTCTGAGGTAATCTTAAGAATATTCTGAGTAGTAGCAGGGAGGAATTTTGTGACGGATTCGGACGCTATAGCTCTGGCAAGCATATCCGTATCAACCACATTAGACTTATTAGGTTTCGAAGATTCTTCCAGTGGTCTGATGGTAATGGGTGTGCTGGAGACGGAAGTTGGTGTAGGAGTAGGAGTTGGTAGCGATGTAATGTTTTTTGCAGTAGTTCCAACAAAATAGGAAAAGTTTAGATACATCATAGAATGATTGAAATTTTTTATCACCAGATTTAGCGAAGCAATCCCTTTTGATAAGAGTAATTTTGAAGTATTAGCTGCAGGAAATGAAACGGCAACGTGTTTGGAAAGGACTTCAGAAATATTCACTATCTGAAAACCTTTGATTTTCCAAGGCTTAAATTCCACTGACCCGTTGAGAGAGTCATACTTAGGTTTCGTGCTGTTGTCCAATTCACTCGACAGGGTGAGGTTATGATGAGTGTCAATAGAATAAAAAATTAATCTTGTATGTGATTTTTGATTAAGGTTAGTTTCGATACACAAGCATTGGGCTTGAAGGAAAATAAATAAAACGCTGGTACTAATGTAGAAGATTTTATAAACGTTTCGGTGAATATAAGCCATGTTATCTGGTATCAAGCTTTACAAAATCTCCGACAGAACTGTGTGTGTAGCAAAATATTGGGCTGAATGGTTTAATGAGTAGAATCATACAAAGTGGTGTACGGTGGAAAATTACATGTACATATGTGAAATTCTAGGAAATGGTCTTTTGTAATTCAAAATATTTAACATTAAATGCATGCCTCGTGTCATTCTTTTAGTCTGAGACAATGTGCAATAATTTTTATATTATCAACTATTGCAGCTTTTATCATTTTAATATTTGTGATTGATGATGAGATGTTGAAACTTTAGCAGATGTTCAAGCGCTGGGCTAATTAGGTCCCAATTGCAACGTCCGCTGACGATATCCAAAACGGAACTGTTTTCAAGTATAACAAATACATACCACGCTGTTAATTTCTTGGAGGTCGCAAAACTTTTATTATTGTTATCATCTCATGTTTTCAATTATAATGTCTTAATAATAATTTTACATTTGCGTTGCATATAGTCCAACATTAATCACATACTAAGTGTGTTCAAGTTCAAGTAAACACTAGTATCTTTTTAAGAGTTTAACTGCCCAAAATAAAGTTATCACATATGACGATGTCTTTTAATTGCGTATAATTTCACGAAAAGTTGTAATTAAAAATCCAAAATCCATCATGAAATGTCTGTTCGCTGTCCTTCCTATTTAAATTTTATTTGAGAATGAACAGCAACGATCATTTACACAGACAAAGATTCATATTACTATATAAGCTAATACCAAGAAGGTTGTGTAAACCATTATATGTATACTTTAATACTTTATACTAAAATAGATTCAGTTTGTATGTGTTTGTTATCATATCACATAGTATATTGTAATCTACATATTATTGATTTGTATTTAATTAAAATGAGCAGGTTCGAATCTATGAATTGTACAATATATCTTTTACGGTTGTATAAGTATATACGTATTTTGTCAATATTTTCTCTAATAGAACATACGATGATTAATTAACAATAGGTTCGGATTTAATAGGCATTAATTTCATTCCATTGTGAGGACCCCCACTGTAGTGATGGTGGTGATGGTTAAAATGATGATTTGTTCCGCTAGCAGTGGTCCCACTATGATTCATAATACTAATGCTACCTCCATTCACTGGAATGCTAGTGATTTTAACAGAAGGCAAATTACTCAAGGCATGGTTCATTTTTACCCCATGGCCATTGTGGCTCCCGCTACTGCTACTACAACTGTTGTTGCTGAGATCTTCCGATTGCAAGGCAAAGGGTCTTCGAATAGGTGGGGAAATGCTGTCGATAGAAGACACCGACGAGGATTTACTGCCACTGCTGCTCATTCCATTTTTCCGGAGATCTGACGTTGTAACTGTCACCAACTGTCACATCACCACAATTCAATTGGTGGTAAAAGCATGAAGTACGAGGGGAAGAGATGGTTTCCGAGAACGAAAAGAGAAAAGGAAATTAGTTAATTACATGAAAGAGACTTTTAGTGTAATCATGTAATACCATTACACTACAAAGTAAGATACATATTACACAATATATATGGATATAGGGGAAAATCAATAATGTTGATATGAACGCGAGATGGGAAAAAACAAGGGGAAAACTGAAATGAAAGTTTGTTGAAGCTGCTGCTCCATTTACTTACCTCAAGAGGTGAGGGAATATGATCTTGAGAGGGTGAGCGTCTCGTTGGCAAACTACGAAGCTCCGTGATTTGCATCCCGTTACTAGAAGTAGGGGGAGAGGGATTTTCATGGGCGGATGGAAAACGGCCGTGACTGTACTCCTATAAGATAAGAAGCCAATTATTTCATTTTTTTTAAAGTCTATTAATTACTTAGACGTCCCACAGGGAAAGCATCATGGTTGTAAAATAATTTCTTCTTTTTCGGCAAAAACTTTGTTTTAATTACAAGAATAACATTATAAATCACACTGCAACGTGACAATGAATGCTAAAAGATCAGTCGAGGGGTGTAAGATATTCAGAGAAATGAGATGACTTTGTTACATTTACTTACCTGAATTTCGATTCCAGATGGAGCATCCAAACGGAGTCGCTTTGCGTGGAATCCAGGGAAAAAACTGTGGTTTCCATCAGAAATATCCCTTGAAGCAGCAATTCCAAGAGAATGAAGTCTATTGATTCCGTTATTGTCTTCATATTTTGATTTGGTATTGCTATCATTGTTATTATTATGAAGACTACTTGTGCCGCTTGTGAGAAGTGAGATGCTGAAAGTTGAGCTGATGGCTGCGTAGGGGAGACCGCTCTCACGAAGGACCTGACGTGATAGTGAGAGCAACTCTTCCCTTTTCGTGAGCAATGCTGGAACATGTTTACACAGCTGGGCTGCTGCCTCATTAATTGCAAGCTCGTGAAGTGAGAGGGGTTTGTAAGTTTTTCTTTTTGCGTCAGCTCTACCGAACACTGCTGCAACTCTTCGGACCTCGTCCATCCTCCGTGAATCATTTTCAGAGAGACGAAGAATAAGCTGGAAAAAATCCAATAACTTTAGCTCAATTTATTCCTACTATTCAATATCAAAAAAGTCCATTATACACAGTAATCTATATGAGTACGTGTGCCGCAAGGGTATTTTGAAGTTAATTTTCAGAATCTTTTTACCTCATAATCCCCTGATGTCTTCTTTTTCGATGAGAATTTGGGCTCTGCAACACTTGGGGGTAGAGATCGAATAAGATGAATGGCTGCATCGGCTAATTTTTGAACTTCATGATCCTGCAGGGAAACAGGAACTGGAGAAACTGAATTACGACTTTCTGGATGTGGGGAGCCCGCAACAGATGAAGCCGGACTATTTGGTTCACTCCTCGTTCGCATTCTTGCTTCGAGAAAGTGACTTGGAATAAGTTGATCAGTTGGAATTTTTATTTCGGATATTGACAATGGTAATGGAGCAACCTTCTCCCTTTCATATCCACCAGCGATACTACCCTTGCTTGATGTATGTTGACCATTGGAATGTGAATGATTATTATGATGATTGTAACGACTTTGGTGTTGTTGATGATTAGTATTAGGACTAAGATTACTTAGCACAGCCGCAAAATGTGGAGACATCCCTGCAGCCGTGAGAAGAGGGTTGGCTAGGGAAGTCCCTGTGGGACTGTTGCTACTTGGGATGATATTGTGAATACCATTTGTTTGGATTTGATTCGTGGATTTAGATAAAGTCGATGTTTTAGAATCAAGAGACCCAGATAATGTCCCATTTCCTCCAGAAGGGTATAAAAGAGGTATTCCAGCAGTGGTGGCAGTCACTGACTGATATGGAGTCGGTCTGAGTGGCAGTTGACCTACGCCAACAGGAGCAAGATGAGATGGTGTCGGTTGCAAAGATGAGTTATTTACACCAGAGCTTGGTCCGACTGGATAGCCTGGGGGCAGGACGGGTGCTTGGAATAAGCCTAATGTTCATATAAATAATTCACCATTTTGGCTTTACTATAAGGCATCATCGTTGGAGGAAAATTGTACTCTGTACATTCCTAAAGGGATAATGAAAACAATGTGCTCACCCGAAGGCACTCCAGTTATTGACACTAGAATTCACAAAAAGATAAAATGTTCATTCATTCACAAAAAATTAAAGACGGATTTTAGCAAAAAAAATATATAAAAACAACGCGTTTAAAATGAGCAGTACAAAGTACAAAAAAGAGAGAATATTACTTTGCCCTCGAATTGGGGTGACGTGTGATGCATCTATATAGACCTAGCTAAATTTGTAATTCATCAATAACAACCTCCAATTTAGTTGCAACCAAGCTTTATAACAGTAGCCAGTATTGTACAATAACAGAGCTGTTATCCTCCTCTAACATTTCGAAAACGAAGGCAGTGTAAACATAAAAGGTTAAAATTATCATTTTTGTGCATGCTAAAGGTTATAAAGTTCGTACTTCGTACCCTTTCTTGTGGTATGTACACATTACTTTCTTGCAATTGCTTAACTGACAAGATATCCTTTTGACAGTTCAAGGTTTTTACAAATCATATCATGATATCATACAAAAGTTTCGCAGTTTTTAATGCTTGTATGCTATATATGCTATATCTTGCTATTTCGTATAATTTTCCAATAAGCATGTTTTGCGCACGTTTGAGGTTATCAAGTACGTTTAAAAGGAAAATAAAAAGATTAGTTCGCTAAACGTAATATTTAAAGACTGGCCTTCAATAAGATGGAACAAATCATAATATTTGGAAGTATCACATTATTGATTGTGAATTGAACATTGCTGACAGTTAAATTCAACATTTTTAGGCTTTAAAAGGTTCCTTTTTATTTTTATCCCGAGCTTTCGTTCAGTCCATTCTATTGCTGAGTGTCTATTTATCATACAAATGCTGCTGTATGCTATTATGCCGACTTTTCGTGTTTTATCATTGTTATCATGCATTACTGCAATCTGTATTAGAATTGTTACGAAGTAATACCTATCAAACAGAAACAATCGTATTACCATATATTGCAGAAATGGATTAAGTTAATATGCATCTTCGTTGTTAGATATATGTAAAATGTAGGCCATTGCACAATTACCTCGTATAAACCGTACAGGTTTAAGAATATATAAGGTTTGACCCACATAAACACAGTTCGTTCAAAGTGGGCTTAGGTTAACAAAATAAGTTTTCTCGTCATTAGCTTACGATTAGCTTTTATGTAACATTTATATACATGCATCCTTAAGATAGTAATAACGTTAACTCATAAAATAGTCCGAAGGTTAAAATATTAAATCAATTTATGCACAAACTGTGCGTACAACGATGATAAATTATTGTTAAGTTCTCAAAATAAGTAAATATAGCTTATACATGCAGTAGAGTACCAGGATATAAATTTATATCCCTGGGATATCTATTTATAACCTGACATGTAACCGTATTATATATACATATATACATCTAGTGTTATCTCAGGAGTAATTCGGGTGGAATATTAATTCGTAATTCGAGCAGGTGCCAACCGCCAATTTCAGACATGGCAAAGATTAATAACTGTAATGACATGCAGTTAAAAGAATGACTTCAGGGGTTAACTTGATGAAAGTATCTGATATAAGTCTACCTATTTGCAGGCATTATGAGAAGTTCGTATGTGTGTTTGTACTTCATGGAAACTAATGCATAGGTTAAATGAAAATTTGATCTGATGACGACACTGCTCAGCTCAAACACAATGTAAGGATTATCGTATGCTAATTACCCTTGCGGGAAATCGGAACCCATTATTCTGCTAGGATTTCAAAACAATCTTTTCATTTGTGGGTTGCCCCACTTGGAACGGTGTGAAAATGTTGATGAAATGATTGCTGGGTTTTAATCTTTCTATCATTTTACCATATAAAAACACCAGAAAGGAACTTTGATATCAGATTTCCGAGTCGGGCTTCGCATTTGCATAGAATGACAAATGATGAAATAATGACGCATTTTCTTCCCAGACACCCTAAAATACTGTTAATCTTTTACTCGCATGCCTTTCGATGCATTCTAATGAATCATTTTATATCACAAAAAGGAACCAAATGTATCTATCTATCTACCTACGGCATCAGAAATTTTTCCATAAATGCTTACGGCAGTTACTTTCAACGATTTGTATGTCATCTTGCTTCAACCATAATTATGGTTAAGCTTACAAGTAGGAGCAAGCAGGTAGAACCATTTTCTGAATTAAAAATAAATATTGATAAATGGTAACAGCATACTGCATATTTTTGATATTTCAATATGCATGCTGATTGAATCCTTTGGATTTATTAAGGATCTTCATTCAAATAATAACATTTATCGGCAAGTTAGATTCATTACCTACACCAAAAAGAATACTCGAACTTACGCTGGTTTAATAAATATTAAACACAAAACAAAATTTGCCAGCCATAGCACGTGAGAACAATCCACAACTCAGTTCGCTGACAATGAGACATAACTAGGTAAATAATTTGATGTGAACTTTGTAAGGTGTTAAAACAGGGAAATCCTGCTAACCAAAGAAAAATGTTAACATACTTCAAAAGTCAGAGAACTACGTCCCTTGGTAATGTTTCTATAAATGACCTGCTAAATTATGCAGGCTCCTGGAGGCATTTTCAAAATAACTAGAATAATATCCAACATCCACATTTGCTTTCCAGCAGCGACTAAACCAATTCACATTATAACTTTATATCAAATAGCAAATGTCTCTTCCTGTTTGCATCCCGTATCGAAAAATGAACTACAAAATCAACCCTATTCTACATGGAAATATTACGAGGTTAAAGGATATTAGAATGATATTTTTTATATTAATTCGCTTTTTTATAAGTTTGCGTTTCTTCGCTTCGCATGTTGAGTTTTAAATAATTCGGATGTCCTTCTTATTAGCATTAGGTAATCATACGGAACTGCTTAAATCCACCCAGATATTTTATAAATAGCACAGTATTTCATTAGCTAACCATTTTAGTCGGATTGTCCAGTCTAAAATCTTTCAAGTCTCAACTATCCACTCATTGTCAGTCGGGGTTAACAGAAAGCTGATGGAGCATAGATAAACAAGAACGTTTAAAATTAATGAACATTGAGCTACTTCTTTAAATTACTTGAACAGGGTTTGCATAATATCGTCAAGAACTTTCGAACAATACATCTAATGGAATAAGCAGTGGACTGATTCAGTCTTACAGCTAACATTATGCATACAGTATGTAGCATACCGTACAGTTCCAGATATTATATTGAATCCACGTTTCTTTGTCGCTTTGCTTCTTCGTTTTTTCTAAGCGTACAGAGAACAGCGTGAGTCTTTACACTTTCACAATATGACGTGGACATATACCGGCTCAGACTACAGCAGATTTTTCAATCTCATTGAATTGGATTTCAAAGGTTTTAGGAAGTTCATATAACACCTATATCACTATCTCTTAAACACATAATATTATGCATAAATATATGGCACATTGCTTTAAAAGCAGACACGGCAAGGAATGAAGGATAAAATAAAATAGAAGTGAGACGAGTATTAAATTAAAAACCATCCGTCCATGTGATTATATTCAAGATATAAGTCTTTTTATACTTTTTATGCAAATCATTCTCTTTCTAATACAAAAGCACCATCAGTACTTTGAATATTCATATTGGTATAGTGAGACCCTAACTTTTTTTATTAAAGTGTTGTTTTTATATTTTTGTAGCTAAAACAAAAATAGGGGAAATGTTAATCCTTTTTCGCCTCTCTATCTCATCTATTCATTCCTTCTCAGCTTCTACGGCCTGCTCACCCGTTTTATACTTGTGTATAGTAAGGCCCGTTAAGTAAAAGAGGCAATACAGATAAGGGGTTAAGTTTTAGTGAATTAAAACTTTCTTCCTCAGATTTTTTCTTCGTGTTGTACATATGTATCCCATCATGTACCCTTTACTCCAGTGTGATATATTGGTTTGAGCATAAAAGTTATTTGCGTTGGTTTTGTGAACTCACTCGATTTCCTTCTCATATATAAACTCAAGTTGCCCTATGTTCCTTCCTGTCTTAACCTATTACCAAAGGGATTGTGGTTATGGTAGGGTGTCAGTGTAGTGCTTTTCGTCTCTTTCGTTGTCGTCATTATAATTTGAAAAAATTATCAGTCCCATATTCTTTCACTCGGTTGCTACTTGGATTTAACGAAGGCTTGTAAAAAGCTCACCCATTCATGATTATGCTTTTCTCATCCATTCATTTTTTACCACCACAGATTTTTTTCGAAGATGGTGGGGGAGATGCATATTCATATTCATGACCATGTTTTTTTCTCTCTCGTCGGAGATTTTTTCTAAAAAAGCTTACTCTTGTCTTTTGTCGAGATGGAAGTAATTTTTAAAGATTTTTTCTACTCGATACCACAGCTCACGAAGCAACGAGCTGCTTATTTTCCCTCTTTTCGTGCGGCAAAGTAAATGATAAAGTGGAAAGAAATCTTTCCGTCTTCTTGTCTCCATTCGTCCCTCAGTCAGCTGGATCATGTTCATATTATACATTTTTACACGTATGAACAGACTCATTTCGTACGGTGAAAAATTTAGGTAAGATAAAAAAGTATTAGATTTGTTGGAGTCACATTATGTAACATTACTGTTGACGTATTTCACATGAAAGGGGTAGGTATGTGACATGGCGTACACATGGAAGAACGGATATAATTTTACAGTAAGAACTAGTAAAGGGGTGACTGACTGAAGGTGACATTGAAGTAGTGTCGAGGGAAAACTACGAATCCGTCCAGAATATAGAAACGGCATCATTCGGAGAATAAAGTTGTGATAAGAAAGTAAAAAATTGAAGACTAATACAATCCTCTGACGAGAATACATGGTGAGAAGTTTTTCACAAGTAATCCCTGCATTTTTTTAAATCACTAATTCAAGGTGACCAGCAACCAGTTCATAATTTGAGAGCTGAGCAGGAAAACGGACCTGGACCATCGTATTTTGTCCTAACTTACTAGTGTATTTTAAATCATGAGATTGTTAGTACAAATGCGTACCCTGAGCGGATTTTCGTTTGCAAATCTTGACTATAAAAAGCCAGATATAAAAGCAGCCTGAAATGCATGAGAAAAAACTCCAGCCCTGCATAAACTTGATTTCTTACTTCGTTCTCACACATAGACACAAGATGAGAGAAAAAAATTACTCCATTTGGTAATCAATAAACTGCAATCAGTGAAGGTCTAAAAGTTTAACACCCTTCAATCATATAATTTACAAGTACAATTTTTAGATATCATTCGAGTATGACGACACTCTGCACTCTCACATCCCGATTACAAATCCTTGGTCTATCAGGGAGTGAAAAAATGTAGAGTAAATCTTAGATTTTTTTCACATTGTTTTCAAAATGCAATAAAATATGCATCACATATAGCATATAACTTTTCTCCTCCGCCATTTCATACTTAAAGTTCTTAAACGAACTTGTTTTTCGGCTAATCGGCTAAGAAAAAAAGTTGCTTTGTTTTTCACTTCTTCAAACAACTCTTTTAAACAGAAAAAAACACGTGATATATACTGTTTGAATAATCCTAAAAGAAAAAATCCCGTCTGATGTACTCCGTTTGACTTGATTTTTTTTGTAATATAAGTCAAAACTCATGTCGTTCTTGTTCCTTCCCTAGTCTTGTATTTTTTCCCTTGTCTATCTACCTTTTGATCTATTAGCGCTCTCCTCCTACTTCTCAACTTTTTAAATGTATGTACATAATATCACGTACTGCTTTATGTCAGCTCAGTTTGTAAAATGATGATGTAAAGTTGAAGTGGTAAGGAACAATCACATAGGCCACTTTTTCAAGTGGGCAGTTTATATTTAGGGAACTGACTTGAGAACAGACAAGAAATTCAAGGGATAATATACGTCTTAGCTTGTAGCTTTTTTATGAAAACAGAGAAAATCTTTTGATTTAAAACTAGGAAGATGAAAAAATACAACGAGGGGGATGGAATATTATAGCATAAAACAAATGAACGTTTTTTATACTTCCTACGTGGTTGCACATGTGCCTTCGGCAAAAATTTACAAAATCTAACTTTTCACTTGGACAATGTATTTTTCAATTTTTACCCGACAGCAAGAACCAATGCATAGGGCTTTTCAGAAAAAAAGTAATTGAGGAAGTATACAAAAAATGAAGCTCCTTATTCAGAAATTACTTGTTGCTTCCAATGACACGTTTCCTTCCAAATTCACACAGGCAAAGTCAAGCAACCACAAGGTATAAAATTGTACAAAATCTTATTTTTTAATGCATAGCCATGATGGAAAATGAGATTCATATAATCATCCTCAAGTATACAAAAACCAATAACTTTTTTACTAAAATAGTAGCTCAAGTTCAAATTTTGAATGAGTAATACAAGTAAAGGATATAACATATAAACTCTAAGTTTCCCTGTATAAAATGTAGAACTAGAATATAATAAAGTCAAGTAACGCATTCTGTAGAACAGACTATACATTTTTTAGAAGAACCCCGGAGCCTTTGTTTCAGAGATAAAAAAAGGAAACATTGATGAGACTGTGAGGAATATTTAGATTTTGTGGTGTGATGGGATTTTCTACTGATGCCTTAGATCAGGTCTCTCATCACCAGAGGTATATCTGTATTATTGCTCTGATTTAAATTGCCCTTTTGTTGTGGTCCATGGTTGGTTTTGGCTTGTGGGCATGAACTACTTACTTTTAACATTCACCCCCATCTGAAACTTTCTGTGGCCTAATGTAATTCTTGCTGATATAGTCGTCCTTGAAATGTTATTCAAAATATTTTTATTGATCTCCTCTTCTTTTATTCAAGGATACGATTGACTGACTGACACGTTACATGACAGGAGATTGGGTGATGATCGAGGGACAAATCACTAGACAAAAACTGTTTTGAATTCTTCGACGCTTTGATAAAAACCCACTACAAAAATACGTATTGACTATGTTCACCCTCATTTATTCTTGTGGCCAACAGGCGCTGTAGGCCTTTTTATCTCCATTGTCATCAACAAAGTCTGGCTGTGGTGAGGAGTTCGATGAGTAAGAGCAAATAGGATCATAATAGCGATAAGAACACCGAATGAAAAATGCATTAAACTTGTAATATTCTCTTTACGACAGATAACAACACTTTCGTTATCAACGGAGATCCCATTATGGGGTCATACTTAATTGTTATTGTTTTAATGCTTGTGTTTATTTCGCCTAAGAAGGAAACTACTAAATCACAGATGCAGGGAAGAAATGATGTATAATGCCTTTTGAAAAACATTTATTGGGATCTTGTTTGCAAGCCCCTTTCAAAACTGACGCAATCCCTTTTTTTGCAATAAGCTTCCTTCTCAACTCAAGATTGATTGCACTAGAAGGAGAAATTGGAGCGGCTTATAGTTTCATGTAATTGTTACTGCATCATTGGTGAGCTCTTTGAAGTGCGCAGTACAAGGAATTTAATGAGAATTTAGCAATAAACACTGTACTTTCAACATAACATATCTGATAAAAAAATCTCACAGATTGCTGATGATGACAATTCTCAGGCTCCATTCGACCCACAATTCTCAAGGTAAAATTATTCACAAAATATTCTGAAACTAGACCTTTCGTATTCATGAAAAATAAACAAGGCATACAAATAACTACATCTATAATAAAATGAAAACATCCTTGAGCATACAAGAAAGATGGTTAGATACACATATTATTTAAATCAGTCTTATGCAATGCATGGTATCAGAAGTAATCTGCTCAACAATTCCCAGAATCTGAAACAATAGAATTGCTGATCTTATGCAATACACAACTACATAGGAGTGTGTATCCAGAACAAAATTTCCCCCTTCTTAACCTACAACCGTAGTATGCATGATGCATATAGTCCGTTGCAAATAGAGAAAAAAAACTTTTTTATGCCAAGAAGCAAAAGGTAAAGAAAAAATCTTGGTAATGCCATGTGATGATGGAACTCTAGAAAACAAAAGTGTTTTGTGAAAATCATCCCTCCTTCTGTTTACATCTGACATAACAGTAATAAATCATTTCGCATTATTTCCAGTTCAAAAAAATGAAATGAGGATTTCTTTCACGTTGTACTAAACATACTCCAAGTACCTCTACAATTACCTGCTGGAGCGCATTTGAAAATTTCAAATGGATTTAAAATAAAGTATAAATGTGAAGAGATTATGCATTGCAATTTATACAAGTTACACAATACCCTATCAGCATATATGCATTAACCTGATCCTACCTTAAGAATTTACTCACACGATAAAAGCAACACACTCGTTATAGCTACTCCTATGAACAATATAATATTTGATTTCAATAAATATGCATATATATACACCTCATGCATATGTATAGCCATAATCATCAGTATTCCTCTTGGACGTACTCACATCAACAAGATTCTTGGCTGGAGTTGACTACCAGCACAAGGCAAAATAACTAACCTATGCATAGGATAAAGGTGCTTTCACATGAGGAAAAGAAGAAGAAAAAAATCCTTTCTGTTTATTTTTATTTACTTGCTATAAACCATAGTGAAGAGACCTAATCTGCATAAGTCTGCTCAAACAACAACCCTTTTTTCTCATCTTCCCAAGCATGTTTGTGAACGTAAAGCTAAAGCTATACATACGCAAGAGTTCCCTTTTTGGAATACATTTTTTAATACCTTGCTACCGTACATATAAAGCATATTTACACGCATACTTTGATGGGAATGTGAGAAGAGGAGGAAAAAATCAGGAAAAAATGCAGTCTTATAGCTTAGTCGTATAGTAAGACATGAGTAATGGTACTCCTTTTGTATACTTTTATATTGATGCTGCTGTTGATATGATGCTCCCGGCTAAAGACTTACTTACGATGAATAGAGGTTTTAATTTGAGAAATTCTCTCAAGAAAAAAAATTCAAGTGAGTCTGAAAAAAAACTTAAGACTGCTATAAAAGAATACATAAAAAATTAATGGATGTTGCGCGGCTGGAATGCTACTGTATTATTGCATTTTTTTCCTTCTCAGGCTGGCATACGAGATAGGATATCTAACAAGTTGAAATGGAAAAAAATAGTGGCCAGATCATAGGTTTTATGTAAGTAAATATATGTGTATGAAAGTGTATATTCCAGGGATTAACCAACCCATCTTGGTAGCTTTTCCTGAGATGTTCGTAATTGCCATTAGTATGAGGATGACTTTTGTCTGGGATTTTTCGTCATGCGCATTTTCCCAGCGATACTATACGATAGATGATACATGTCATAACGCCTGATTGTGCAGGAAGAAAAACATTTTCCTTTTTATGTTAAATTGTGTTATTTTGCAGGTTCTCATGATGGTTGTTTACTCGAATATTTGATACATGATACAATGAAAGCTTAATATGTAGATACGTACATTATGCCCTGACCATTCCAGTCATAAAGATGAACTGCTTAGCTTATTAAAAGACATTGATGTTTTATCTGTCCTTCTTGATGTGATTGTCGGAGTCGTGAATTTAATGGAATTTTACTATAAACCAAGCTAAACATCATTTACTCGAATTATATTGATGATTAACCTATTAATGTGAGCTAAATCTTTTTAAAAACAGTTTTTAGAAAATTAACTAACGACATGGGTTATTGCTATTATTATCATGATCTAACCTACGATTTCGCCTTTGCATAAAATCAAGCAAAAGGTAATTAACTCAGATCTAAGGTTCTTATGATAAATGTTACATAATTTAATGTATTTCTGAAAATGCTTGATTGGTCATCATAGCTATCATATTTTACATGTATACCTTTCGATTGACGTCAATGAGATTATTTTAGCAAAAGCTGGACCGGTCTACGTCTACGTTCTTTAAATACATACCTTTTCCCTCGGTATGTTTACTAAAACACACTATAATGTGCCCACGAAGTGGGTCCTTGCGACAGGTTTAAAAGATATGTACAGGTTATCGGAAAGCTAAAACAGAAACCGACCTATCGCGTAGGATATTACAGAAATCTTACTATGTGTATTATCATGTAAATAAACTAGATAAATACCGTACTGTGGAGCGTGCATATAAGCCTTCTCACTGAACTCTCACGTAAACTTCTTCCGTAAGATTATTTCTGAAGTGATTGCAAACTTTCCACAGGAATGCACGTTTTCAAAATTGTTTAATAGTTACCCAAATAAAACAACCCATTACTAAATTGTGCATAGTCATACTTTCGGGAAGTATGTTATATTTGTCCATGATGTAATGTGTTAAGTGGTCATTCTACCATAAATAATGATAAGCGATTATTATGCTTTCTTAGCACATTATGAATGGACACATCTCAAGTAAAATCAACGCTTCGCTTACTCATAGTTTCCCTTCAAGATGCCCTCCACAACACAAGTACTTTTTAAAGTGCTAAGACATTTTTTCCCTCCACTTTACCTACCCCCTTAAGAACACGAAGGTTAGCGAACAAAGAAAACAAGCACGAAATTCAACTATTACATGTGAAGACAAGCTCTTTTCTATTTTTTATTTTATTATACAGAAAAAATATGAGTTTTTCAGAGGGACACAAGACACAACAATCATGCTGATGAGCAGGGGAGTCAGTTGGGATATAAAAAAATTAATGCACAAACATTTTTACTGAGTACTGGTGCTTACCTCAAACCTCAATGATTCAAACAAAAAATGCTTCTCCGTATCACGAAGGCCGTAAGATATCCATTTGTTAAAAAATCTTTTTTTGTGTTTTTTTCTCGTTTTCCCCAAAGAAAGAAATTCTTGAGATTTCGTTGGTGAATTCATTACAAAAAGTGATTGTGAAGGTTTACTAATTGCATGTTGTAAATAATTATAATGGTAATGGCACTAGTTTCATTGTGAGCTTGTAAAACTTAATTGAAAAAAAATACTTATTTAATCCAAAAACGACAAACCTAATCAATCATACAAGTAAGATTTTTTTCTTTCATGAATGTCACTTGTCGTGCAATCCATATTTCCCATTTGTACTAACAGGTGGAAGATCAATCAGACCGAGGTATAACATTATCAGTATATGATACCAAAATGCACGGTGATATTGCACTACACGGTATGACAGGACAGATACCTTTTTCCCTTTGGCCGGAACAGTAAAAAACTAAACAGCCTTTCACATCCAAACTTCCTCGGCAGGGTCAGCCACTTTTTATTTTAAATGATCTAAAAAATACATAGATAAAATATTGGTAAAGAGAAAACGCTCAAAATATGACAAGGACACACAGATCAGACCTCATACTGATCGGAATCATGAGTCGAAGTATCATTGCCTTGTTGAACCCTAAACATAAAAAATCTTGAGCTAACGGCAGAGCATGTAGTTTGAAATGAATGTATAATATGAATTTCTGTTATGCGGAAAGGACACAAGTTTTCACGCTTTTGTCATAAGTATTTTTTTGCTTGTGTGCGTAACGTTTTCTCTAAAAAAAAGTTTAATGTTTATGTACCAGGCACCAGATACTTGTAAAAATGTCTTTAACTTGATTTTGAATCAAAAGTCGGACAGTTATTGCTCAACAAGCAGAAGAATATACACATTCAATTATTCTCACTTGAATAACTTTAAAAAACAATATTCAATGCTATTTTTTCTGCTAAAACAAAAGGTGGAGAAGCCGTAAAATCAAGGGGATATGAATATTATACTCTCGAATTCCAAAGAACACACAGTCAATAGTTGGAAAAGGGTTGTTTTGTTTGTTATATAATATGCACAGTTGGGAAAGAGGCACGCTTTCACATATACACAATCCCAAAGAAGCATTTGTCCGCGGCATCTCTCACAAAAACTGATAGCCTGAAGATCTGTTTGGAACGTTAGATTACTTTTTCACCTCGTGTAGGCATGTATATATGCCATAGCTCACGACAACTCTGAGAAAGCGTGATAGGTTCTATCCGCCCATGTAATTGACTGGCCGTAAAACTCTAACATAGCTACAGATTTATTTTCTAGGTGCTGACGGTACGATATTGGATTTTTGTTGAACATGTGACCTTTGACATATTTCTACCGTTCCTCTTTTGTTCTGCTCGTAAATGATTTTGTTTGGTAGTGGGTGCTTCCAGCAAAAAAAAACGTGATATTATGGTTTCGTGTTCATTTATGGCTCGTGCTGCATTGCATTAAAGCTATGATGTAAATGTATTGCTTCAAGCAATTTAAGTTATTGTAGTTGGCGTATGAAACGTTAACAAGTAGTTCTGAAAGCATAAGATCCGGTAATCTCGATTGGTAGTAGAGGATTTCTAGGTTTTCATTAAGCTTAATAACTGTTATAGTTTACTCTATTTAATTATCTTGAGTTATAATCATCGTACGACGAATGACATCAAATTTCTTTCATACGACAATCGACAACCACCATCTGATTTTTTTTTGCAATGTAGCTTATTTTTCTCTGTGGGGCTTCGTGCGTCAGCATTGAGATCTTTATCGACTAACTTTAACGTACAGTTATTTACAAATTATGTTCACTCGTTAATGGATAAAAATAAACAAAATGAATGAACGTTATGATATAATTAATTCATGGGATACGCAGCTGACATTGATTAAGGTTAGTTGTGTCATGAAAGAGTTCTTAATCTACGGTTTCAACGAGACTTGTTCTACCATACTTTACCATACCATACCGAAAAACAAATCAAAAACTTTTATGGAGATTAGTGAGATTACATTCAACATTCTTGAGATTTTGAAATCACATGCTAACTCATTTCATTGCTTAAATAACACAAGCTAGAGTTTAAAGGGGTGAGGTTTATGGAAATTATAGAAAACCTTTACCACAACAGACCAGAGTGAATATAATGTCAATAATGAGCTGTTATTTGTTGTTCGCGCCAATTAGCGATTAGGAAAAGTCTAGTCAAATTTCAGGCACTATGTCAGAATAAACGTTTAGAAAAGCATCCAGCCATGCCTTGATTTCAATATGAGGGATTTTCTTCTTGGAAATGGGTACTTATGGAATTTCCTGTCATGGTCATCAATCTAGTAGGTCTAAAATATCTAATTTAATATTTGAGGAAACAAATCCAATCCAAAAGCAAATATACAAGAGACAACTACGCATTGAAAGGAGTATATACTGGGTTTTTACATGATATACCACTTACCACCTAATACATACAATATTATCCATGAAATTGCATAAAGGTAATCAAATAAAATTGTTGTCTTATCTCATACCCTAAGGTATCTATGTAAGCACGTGTAGATATGTCCGTTACTGATACTCCGCTTGAAGAAAGCTACTTTAAAATTTAGTGATATTCAGTTTTCACTGAGCACACTGGGTAACATGGATGCTGAAAAACCTGTCCACTGTACAAAATTCTCATGTGGCATGGGATGAAAAATATAGTTCTTACTTTACCATATTCCTAATATTCCTATCTCAGTACTCCCCCTACTACAAGCAAAGTTCGAAAAGTGCATTTTTACTTTGAAGCACTCTCAAAATCCTTAGAAATGATTGAATTTTCTATGAAAATGGCATTTTTCTTGGATTTATGCAGCAGATGAGGGGCACGGCTCAAGGCGAGGGAGAAACCTTACACTTCAAATTCACTTCCTCACAAAATATTTCACGAGTAAATGCATCTTTCATCTGTTGGAAATCTCCTCCTGAGAAATAAAAATACATGAGGACAGATGCACATGTAAAATGGTCATATTAGGTACGGATTTTCAGTCTGTCTACATGAAACAGGATTCACTATTCATCTTCCCCTACAATTGTTAAAGAACCTACTTCTTGTCATACGATGCTGTGAACATTTTCTCTCAAAAATCGAGACTGACAGGTTGCATTTATTTTTTGTGTCGTTTGCACACTTTGTACTGACGCAAGGTTTACATGCCTAGTACATGTTCTTAAAAATACATAGGGTGTAAAAGCAAGTACATAAATAAAAAAAACATGAATGATAAACAACGGAAAATAAAATATTTTTTTCTTACATGTTCCATTTACATTTTGACTGACTATCCTGTCCTTTTCCTTGTTACTACTACTGCTGGTGGAGCTTCCAGTTGAGCCAGCAGTTTTGGATTTTGGTTGTGTTAGTGTTTCGCCCTTGGACCCAGCAGCAGTGGAAGTTGATTCAGTATTAGAGCTAGATGACCCTGAGGTCAGAGGACCACCAGATGAGGATGTACTTGCAATCCCGCGTTTACCTAGAAACGAACTGGAAGGAGAGCTGGACCCAGTCCGGACCCCACCGATGTTGTTAGAAGAACAGGTACTATTTCCATTCCTTGACCCAACCGACAATAATGTTGATGAATTGCCACTGGGGATACTGTTTCCTCCTGATGTAGACCCTTCTTGATGTGATTCAAGTTCTAGAAATAGTATAAATATTAATGCATAAAAGAATCTCGTGAATTACTTTTGTTTACAAGCAAGCAGTAGAGCAAAACAACATGATGAACACGAAATGTAATGACGTCAATGACGTTAATATTTGTTTTAGTTCAATTTGCAATAATTGCAAATAAGTGGAAACCTGTTGGAAATTTCGATTGCATCCTTCTTAATCCTACGTAAAATTAGAATGCAAGAGGGTGTATTTACGCATTTATAAATGGTTTCTTCCAACAAACTAGCTGAATCTTTCTGAAATTCATTCCCCCTATAAACCATGCATTGTTCTCCGCATACTACGTTGGTGTATGAACCACCAAAAACATGTTAAGCCATCGCATAGTGAAGTTGACAGTGATGATACATGACATTTGAATTGAGAATACATATGGTCTTAAACACAAAAGAAAAATGACTTGACAAAATACGAAACTCATATGACCTCAGATAAATAAGCGTATGACAAACTGAATACTTTTTTGATGTCATCATCTTATACAAAAAATTGTTTTCCGCACAGTAATTGTGTATTATGGTGATTAATAGTGATTATCCCTTTATCACTGTAGTATGATAAGAGATAGTTTCCACTTTCTACGTGTAAACCATCATGATAAATAAGTTCATGCCTGTGACCGAATATTCGTAAACATTTGAGAATACACTCCATGAAATTGGATTGATGGATTGATTTCCATTGCAGGACATCTCATGTCATTGATGAGACACCCACATGAATCAAAGATTGTTTGTTTCCAATTCTAAAATTAAATTTTATTACATAGTAAAAAGGAAAAAAAGGATTCACGCACATGCAATAAATTCGTGTTTTCCTACATACTACACAACCCTCACGTGAATACACCTACAGGTACAGAGGTACAACCTTAACCGTGCCACTGACGTGTCTTTGTCTGTTTGTCTTACAAATGTTAGTTCTTGGAAAATGGAAAATGTGGGACAAAATATTATATTAGAGTTGCAAACAACGACACTATGATTATATGATGTCACTAATAACAAGCAAATGAAAATACAAAGCTGCAACTTTAACTTATATCAATGAGATGGACTTGATGGACATCACTTCATAACGATAGATGTTACCTTATACCATCATGATTTCTTTCAACAGCATGGCAGACTTCATATGATGGGGAGGACTGAAATAATTTTAAAATTCGGTCGGGCCCATTTAAAGGATCAACATGAAGCATCCTTTCTCTTGTTTCATTAAATACCCCTATAATAACCATTTCATGCTGACTTATTGTTAGTTTGGGGTACACATACGTCGATGCTAATTAACCTCTGGACTGCGTGGGGAAGAACTGTGCAGATTATTAGAACAATGTAGTAATAAATGACAGTCATAATAATAATTTTTAGCTGATGAGAATCATTAGGTTTCACCCTCACCTTTTTTTACAATAGACGTGAGTATGGCGGTGATGAAGCTAATGATGATTACAACACAACTCTTTGGATCCAATGCAGACATGCAGACCAGCAGACTTTCTACTAATAAAATATCTTGCATACCACATACCAGTGCCATACTGCTGCTCACTGGAACATAGTGTTGCCGGTTCTGGATGAAAAAGAAACGACCAACACCGACGTGAAGTTGCATCGTCAAAAGACAATATTCACGTCCTTACGCGGCACACTAATTGTTAGACTATATATCTAGTTTCTTTGCCATCCATTTGTGTTTGGTATATGATATGTACATACTACATACATCCCTAAATAAAAGAAAAGGAGGTAGTAATTTATCACCTACACAGACCATAAAAGGGCACAACAATGCGAGTAAAAAATTTCTACAGAAGGATGTTAGTAGCATTAAACCGTACAGAGTGGAACTTATCATCAGCTCATTCCATAAAACAGATCGTGATATCTGTAATGCATATGAGTAAATGAAAGCTAAGAACGAAAGAAAGCCGCCCTTATTTTTCCGTAATGAAACGAGCTTCTGCATCGTATATAATATAAAATGATTATACAACAGCAACAACACGAATAGTCGAGGAAAGCAATAAAAATAATAAAATTCCGTCTCGACCATGTATTTCGTAGCATTTCACAGCTCATTCCATGAATCGTTTTGAGAAACATGTTTCACATATTCTTTTTACCCTCTTGACCGAAGGTTTTACTTTAAGAGTTGTTTTAATTTAAGCTGATGGGTGATGGTTCGTGTTGTGATAATCTAAGAACGCATGTGAGGACTTGTACTTTATTAGAATAAATATGGTCGATATGCACTGCTCTCATAATCTCCTTTTTCTCAGAATCTTATCGCCTTTTTCTTTTTTCCTAAAAGGAATCCGTTAGCTAATGTATACTATACCACAGACATTTTTCTAACCCTTGGACATTTTCGAGATATGTCATGTCACTAACTAGGATGAAACGTTGGATGATATTTACCAAATAAAAAATCGTATTCCAGCCATCCAAAAGAGAGCTTTTAGATATGCTTTCCTGATAATTGAAAAATATGAAGATAAAAAACTTTCTTGGCAGTAACAATTTTTCCCACTACGGAGGGCGATCATTAGAGAAAAAAGTTGGGAAAAAATACTTACGATTCATGGGATAACTTGGAGAATGTGGGGACAACCTAAGGTTAGAATGCGGGCTGGATATCATAGGAAGGTGCTGCTGCTGTTGATTATGAGAAGAAGGCACACCCTTATTAGTGCAGGTCGTGGAAGCATTCACAGCAGGAGATATGGGCAACGGAGAGCTGTGGTTGACACCATGAGAAGTAGAAGAGAGACCTCCCCCTGAAGATATTGAGACAGATGGAGGGCCAGCAATTGTCCCAATGTGACCATGTCCAAGATTTATAGCTGCACTATTGCCATTATTATGGTTGTTTTCCGAGCTGGAAGACGTTGGTGCAGTTATTATTGTTTCTGCGGCTGGCGTGTGTTGTTGGTGTTGGTGACCATTGGGAATGATGTGTTGGGCTCCAGCTGAGGATGAAGAATTTGATTTCACATTCGATTTCCCAAAGTTGACACTGACCCCTACATTTTTTGTCAGTGGGATGGCTCCAGTTGAAGAAGATGATAGAGAATGTCTATCATTGTTATTGCTATTACTGCTTGTTAGCATCGAATCTATTGTCCCAACAGAGTTTCGTCTGGGGTTTAAACCATTTTGACAATTTAAAGGCACAGGTGAAGCAGAGGCTGACGACCTAGATGCTGATCGTATAGTGAAGTCTTCTGCAGTCGAAAGGGCGACGGGAGAATCCATTTCTGGAGAAGACGTAGAATGTCGGTAATAGAATTTACTGATGCTATTACATTCGCTGCTACTTTTACTTATGCGAGGAAAATCTTTCGATACTCGATTACTTCCCCGTTCGTCGTCCACACTCAAGTTGACAACAGACGTTGAATCATCGTAGTTATCTTCCTTAATTCCTCGTCTCCTAGTGCTGCAATTTATTGCATTTTCTTCGAAGATTGAATTATTTCTCTCCATCTCTGTACCTTGAAACTTTGTGCTGAATCGCTAGTTGTCGTTGAACATTTGTCGCATGGAAGTTCATTTGACAATTCACTTCATTCAAACCACCGATCAAATCATTAGACGCTCATTCAATCGCGCTCACCGGTCAGGTTTTAAAATTGAGGTTTCTCAAATAAAACAAAATGTGTTGAATTATGTTGGATCGCAAACTTCTTAAAACTTAAATAACTTCACATGTTAAGCACAAGTATCAAAAATTATTACTGAACAAAAGTATAATGTAGTGTTCAGAAAAACGAATGAAATAAAAACACAAGGGTTTGCAAAGTTACAATTTTGTTGCTTTGTTTTCCATATCATCGGTTTGCCAATTCTTTATCAGTATTATCACAACACAACCCTGAAGAAGTGCAGCTTACTAATTTCATATACCTGTAAGTAAAATAAAAACAAATCACATGAGTATTTCACTAATGTTCAAATCTATTTCAAATTTCCAAACACATACTTTTACAACGGCTATATACTACGTATTCACTGCGAATTACGATTCCAAATTGCGACACCACTGCAGTGCACTGCCAACTGCCACTATGCATGGCAAAAATCAACTCCGGTTTTTCGAGTGACAGAAACATTCATTATAGCTAAATTCAGTCATTGAAAGCTACATTATCCCGACTAACTTTTATTATATAGACATTTTGTATTTAGTTTTAATGTTTGTTATACTAGCATATTATCCTGACAGGACGAGAATACATTATATCTTAAAAGTTAATGACTGTAATAAATAACAAAAAATATATTGCTCGTAGGTTCTTGCAGGAACAAAAAATAGTATTAAAAAAGCGATTCTGGCAAGGGCAAATGCTAATATTTTTTGTACATCTTTCTAAAAATATTTTTTTTGCAATGCCCTCAACTTTTCCTCACATATATTTCCAGTTCGCTTTTTACAACGTGGGCTAGATTTTGTAGGTCGATAAGCAAAAAATGTACAAAAAACAAAGATCCCAATGATAATGCATCTTTGAGCGTAAATGTTTAAGCAACGTAAGATCCAACATCAACATTTTTTTACCTCCATAAAATTCCTATAAAGCAACTCTCCAAGTCATTTATCTTGACACTCGACTCAGACATCAGTCAGGTCAGGCCTTTAAATTATTTTTCATTGCGAATTGCGTATGCTTTTTTCACTACGTTTTTTATTGATGCACTATCCAACTTCAAAATACATCTTTTCCTCTCTTAAGTAGTTATGCTACACTTCACATCTAATCTCTTTGAGTTTTTCAAGCGTAAAAGTATAATCCTTCATTTCAGTTGAGGGAATATAGACTTATTACTACGTTGTCGTTGTTGTAATAAATGGTCACACAAAATAACATAAACATACCAAGAGAGTACAAAAAAGGCAATGAAATCATGTCGTTTTTTTGTTTGATTCAATCCCAACCCAATTACAATCAAGGAGAGCGTATTAGACACAAAAACAAATTTTGCACAGCTTTTTGTCACGACTTGTGATGGGGAATAAACGGCTTTTTTCGTGCTTCTATTGTTGCAGTAGTAAATTGCAGCTGACAACTGACAAGCAACAACGACATGTCATTAAGGCATAACCATCCAGACGGCCTCTGGTGGAAATATTAACTGCTCTGCTCTTTACACGCGATGAATTCATCATCCATAAAATAAAATAATTTTTTAAAAAGCCTTTTGGCAATGATGTAAGAAAACGTATTTTAAATGGAAAAGAAATAACCGGACGAAATCTTATCCATAGAAAGTATGTATGAACTAGTTTGCAAATCAATTCGAAAATTTCTTCTTTGGTTTTATTCACTTACTCTTATTTCCCTAAACCTTGCAACCCTTTAATTCATTCCCACCTGAGCACATCATGCAATCTTGGGGATTGTCAAAAGGTGCGATATTAATTTGCCATAACTGTCGGACTTTATCATCGTAATAAGAAAAGCTCATTTCATCTATCGTGTCCTTTTTGGGTGGGTTGTTTCGCATGATTCTACTTTGTACTTGAAAAAGTTGAATAAAAAAGCAGGAAAAAATTCTCTCTCGTCAACTTTTTTATATTATTATGCTCCCTGCTAGGTTGGTTGTATTCTCTTCGGTGAAATTGACGATGGTCTTCATCGCATCGCATACTTCATCATATAATATATAAACACCTGATACCACCAAGTGTTCAATGCTAAAGCTAGACTTGACAAAAAAATAGTTATTGATAAAAAAAATCCACCCTGCTTGATCGGATCTTGGAATGATGAGTACTGCCTCACTATTACATGCTGAGTGAGAAAGGATATTTTTTTCTTCCTTTGGGATTTTAAGCTAGATCAAGTTCCATGTTGTGCTTTTACAAAGCAAGGTGCATCGGGTTCGATTGATTATTTTTTATATGGTATCCTTCCATGAAATAGCATATCACTATACCCTTCAAGCAACCTATAACCTACCTCTATTGAAATCTCGCACATTGAAAAAGTTTCTGTAGCTTCGCATGCATTTATGTTAAATAAGTTTTGCCAACGAGTTTTTTAGAGATGTGAGAACCTTCTCGTCCTCAGTGATACCTTTTTCCATTTGGAACTTGTGGAATTAAATTTGACTCCGCCAATAAAATTTATTATGATGTCACAAATGCACCTAATCAACTTTGTATGCGTTCTTTCACCTGGACGCAAATTGGTATTATGCATTATATCACAAACATTTTAATGAAACAGGTTGCAATGCAGAAATCGAAAGAAATAAAAACTTATTAAACATTTACCAATTTTTCCTCTGCGCAATCTTGTTTCGAAACTGATTTCAAGGAAAAATAAATTTTAACATTAAATTATCATATGAAGAAGTTTTGATTTTTCAAATCAGCTGCATATTTTACATGACAAATACATTAATGCGTTCAGAATCAGAAATTCTGGTATTTGAATTTGATAAAATTGTACAATGAAACAATACATACTTGTACAAGCGTATTTTCATGTCTTTGATTTTAAAAAATATCTGCACACTTTAACAGCAATACTATCCTAAAAATGAAAATACCTGAAATTTACACGTGATCGTTACAACTTAAGCAAATTTGTAAGTGCGCTCAACTAAACTGCCCAGCATATCTCAGTCGCAATTCTTCTGAAATTCCATAACAGCTCATATACTCTCTTTCTTTCGACATTCAGAAACACACATTCAGCAAAGCAAGCGTATTCATGAAATGATATTATCATACAAAATCAAACAAAAGCCGGGTGAGCCGAAAACAATACGTGATATGAAAAACTTACTTGTCAATATTGACAAGACACAGCTTCCAATTTCTTCCAATGTCGGATACAAGATGAATCGGTTTTTGAATTACGAAAAATGCATTGAATTTCCTGTAGGAGCAATGAAGTATGTAGTGTCTCTTTCAGTTACAGGTTCAAATTTATGTCAACATCAAAACGGAACTGAAGTCTACACAGCATATTACATTGACACAGAATACAAATGCAGTGCAATACTAAACGTGTACAACAGACGAGACATAACTTTCCATCATGATCAAGTCAACGTGAAGTGAAACAAAAATTCGAGTGCCAACTGCAGATTGCACCAGACCGAGCCAACTAAACAAACCAAGATGGGCTTTGTCACACACACAAGAATTGGATGCAACGCTACTAGAAAAACTCACGAACCGTATCTAATCTGGAATAAGAATATAGCCGTGGTACGACTGGTGCCAGTCAAAAAAAGTTAAGGTAAGACGGAAGTATAAGATGACGAACATGAGCATTTACTTACTTCATATTTCGATCGGTGAACAACAAGTTTGAAGAATCCCCCCTTGTTTGTATTTATCCTTGTTTCTATCCGTAAGTCTCGTTATAGCAATTGGATATCTACACTCAACAGACTGATATGTCAGAACAGCATAAAAATATTCACAAAACACACTCGGTTTCTAGATATCCCCCCAGTTCCCCTCAGCTACCTATGTCAAGAGTAATTTTGTATCTTTACATTTGGAAACACCGGAAGCAGTAAAGAAATAAGAAATCGCAGAGAATGTACAAAATGACGAACAATTCACAATAACGTTCACACAATCATCCAGTAGCAGAGGTTTCTTTCTTTCCAAATTCTCCAAATTGAATGTTGCTGTGTTGTTCGCTATGCTACTCAATCAAGTAGATTTTGTCTCGCAGTCGGGGTCATCAAAATCTAATCCATTTTATTTTCTCCCTATTCCTACTCGGAATCGTAAGTAAGTTATAGTGATTTCCCCAACGCAAAAGAATCTACGTTCTCAGGCCAATTAATCACAACTGACATTGAAAGCACAGTGTATGTACATACTTGGGTAAAAAAATCAATTTCAGCTTTATTTAAGCGTAAATTGATCACAAAAGCCAATCTGTGTATTAGTCATAACCAAAATATGTTTCCCCGTGTGTGTAAATGTTTACATAGGGTTAAATTTATTTGCAAGTTGAATCAAACTAAGAAACTGCACACTAAACGATCACAAACCTTGCATAAAGAAAATTGCATGGATAAAAGTATCAACAAGTTTGTGTATCTTCTCATAATTAGGTGATATGTGTTCCTTGGATCAAGCCTCTTCGCAAACTGAAAGAAATGTGGCTAGTCTACCGGAATGATATCACGATAGGAAAAACCTCTGCATGAACTTGATTATGTATACACATAATCTCATGCTTGATGGATGCATGAAAGAAATGTGAGTTTTTGTTATGGTCGTAGTAGAACAACATGCTTGGATTGCAGACATGAATACACGAAAGGGTTATATACACATTGAAGTTATCATGATACCGACCGTGGGGCAATACGATGAATGTTTTTCATACTCGTCTAAAAATTCGTGTACTCATATACAGTCAAAGTTACATTGTAGCCTATATACATTCCCACACGAGCATTTATTATGACTGCATGTATTTTTTGTTGATTATGATGGGACTGGTTGGGATGATGATGATGCAAAGATGAGCCAGCTTTGTGAGACGAGGAAATAAAAAAAGTGTTTTTTATTCGTGAGGATAAAAAAAAATGGAAAAGGGTTGAGCTGAAGAATGATTAAAAAAGATTGGAAAACCAAGGCATACAGTTTGCATACCCATCCGTATTCTATAACAGAATATGAACATAGCTTTTGTGGTGTTTTGGCTCGCTGGACAGAAGTAAAGTGAGGTGAGCATTGCTTGGAATGGAGAGATGGTTACTAAATCTGCTCTTCGGTTGGGTGGTTTTAAACGCTTCTCATCTAAGTTTTCGAATCACTGCTACATTACACCACTTCTTGAATCGAAGTTCCACTGTATTCAAATTATACTAATGGTACATTGTATTTACGACCAGTAGAAAAAACCAAAGGAAAAAAAATTAATGGACCTTGTTGGAATGGTGTGGTGGAGTATGATAAGAACCTTTGTTGTAAAATTGTTTGCACTCTGTGCTACTTTAAAAATATATATTAGGAATATACTTGCAGTGTATTGCAGTTCACCACAGTGTAGGAATTTCTAATATGCAACTCAAAAAAACAAGTAGAAACGGGACCGGTTTCTACTCGCTGTGTAGTTGAACCCAAACCCTGGAAAGGTTCTGGGGTACATTGAGTTAAAGAAAAGTTTCAACTTTTATATATTGATGAGATGTGTTAATGTGTTTTTAAAGAAAAAATATATTAATGGGTTGCCATAATTAACCATACATCGCAGCTATGTATCTTAAAAGTGGCTCGTTTGTGTAATCTTTGCTTTTAAAAAAGACCCATTGAAAAAAAATCCAGTCGTAATAAAACTTGTGATTTTTTATAATAAAAGCCATTTATCGGAGACTTGTAAAATGCACCTTTTTTCTAAAACTGATTCTCCAGAGGTTTTTTCGAGCTACTGTGGGCGTATTCCAAAATAGCTTCAAACAATTTGAATGATGAATGATTTCAACCTGGTGGCTTAACAGTGGGATGTGTACCTTAAAACCAAGTTGTTGTTTTAATGAAGTTACAGGCTAGGCAATATCACCGCTCTCAAAGGCTTCCACTGTCATTGAAATGAGTCACATTTTCATTGACGATTCAGAACTTCCATTTCACAACAATTATGAGAGTTGGCAACTTCACAAGTAGCACTTAGCAAAGATAACCTAATAATCATAGTCCACAGCTCATGAGAAGTACGTGACTTCAAGGAGGAAGACTTTGCCAATGCAATTAATTCCTTACATTCCATGTCCCATGGTTGAACAGATATAAAGATAATGCAATGCCACAAAGTTTTCAACTGCACATTGCATGAATGAAAATGCATGTGTATGTCCTTGGTACTGTTCACGATTTGAACTTCACGTAATTCCCATTCTACACGATGTTGCTTCTGCTGGAAATTTAGTTGTCAGTGGAGGAAAGCATGCTTATACCAACTTCTATTAAATGCATTAAATGTCATCTACCATCGTTTTCCTTTCAAATCATTGCTGTTATAATCAAATATGCTATGTCACAGTTTACCAAGCATAGTTCTTGACAGTGTGCTTTTATCAACATGTAATAAAATTATTTCTCCTTTCCCATTGAATATCTTCTCCTCTGCTATGTTATTTAAACTGTGAGTATAACTTGAATCACATCGACATCTACCAGAAAATGCTTCTTCATTCTTGCTTGGATTACATCGTGGCTTCTTAAATCGTTTTTTTCTACTTCAAAGCAAAAAAAACTGTGAAGGAAGCATAAAAAGCACAAACTCCATCAAAGGACATTATATGAATAGGATCGAGCGTAAGCGAAGCGTTCTAGCGTAACTGATAATGACGATGTAGGGATATTATGACAAGACTGGAAAATACGTTTATTACAATAGTGCAACATACACGACTGCATTTCAAGGTTTGGTAAACACATGCAGCATCTCATGAGAAGGCACTCCTGTTCATTCATTTCTACCCTTATAGTTTCTTCATCTAAGAATCTAGAAGTAGGACATATTGTTGAACACATAACATAACAACAACAATAGCTACACACCGTCTTTTATTATGAGGAAACAGGGTGAGTTAAAATCAAGATACCCTGAAACAGGTGCATTGGCTTTTATTAGGGCTATGGGGATCTGAGATTGCTATTTCATCAACCATGCTGGAGAAAGATTTTTACTGCACTGAAGGTGTCAGAAGTCTGAAGATTTGTTGTAATAGTAAATGCAACGCAGAGGTAAAACATGACTATGATTTTCGACAAGGGCCAGCATCGAAAACTAAGGAGCTCTTAATGTGAGCAGTTTAACGTAGCGTAAACTCTGAGAAATGTAGTAAATTTGGGTCTTCATCTGTACCGGACTGAATGAACCTTTGTAACTGGTCGACTTTTCCTTTCCTTACAGAAATATACGGAGAACGAATCCTTTAAAATTAGATTTAATAAAAAGTTAATACATTCCCTAGTATTTCTTTACCGATGTGAGTATAGAACTCATTTTCCCAAACTGCTTTTATGGAATTAGGTATCTATCACATTGTGAATGAGTAGAATAATTTATGTGTGTGCTTGAACACGCTGGGTCTATTTTGTTTGAAAATAAAGTTGGGAAAAAGTATTATTTTGGCAGACACAGGTGTGGCATCTCAAAAAACGAAGTGTTTGG
>JAHZNA010004862.1:0-22066 GCA_027743935.1 Sinodicranocentrus sp. ZH6 | reverse complement strand
ACTCTGAATATACTAGTAGATACCCATTTAAAATTAAATGGATGAAAGAAAGGGTTGAAGGCTGGTAAAAAAAGAAAGTAATTGAGATTATTGATTGATAATTAAAGTTATTGAGAATATGTACTACATATTTATTAAGTCCAGTCCAGTCCTATGTCATTTAGCCAGTATTTACTCATTCAGACTGTGTGCACTACACTACCTAATGGATGTCTTCAGTTCAGCACATGATCTGATTTATACATTATGTAAATGTGTAACCGAGTTGACATATATGAGGAGTCACGAAAGAAAAAAAGAACTGTATGAAGAAAAGGTACCCTGATCGGATGTATACACTGTATGCAAATGTAAAACCGAATTGACATTTAAGGAGACTCGAAAAACGAATGACTGTGTTACTGTGTATGAAGGAAAAAAAACAAAATGCATAGAAAACCTGGCATTCCATTGCTGTTACGAAATCTATCATGCACAATGCATTCGCATTTTCGCATTAGGTGAAACTCATGTAAAATTGTAGACTCGCAAAATTACGAAACCTGTCATACACAATGCATTACAAAAAACTAAATCGCGTTTTTATATTAATTTGATTCGATTTTTTGAAAAAATAAATGGACGTCGGAACTTCTCACTTCTTTAGCTTTCATTTGATGCCATTTTTATAAAAAACCGTGTCCTTATATGAAAAAAGGGTACCAAACGAACTGCCTGGATCTCAAACACGCTCATATTATAAGTATGGATTTGTTGCAGGTAGCGCAGCTTTGCGTGAAACAGCGCATTTTATAAATAACTATGCATAATTATACATATTGACCGTTTTATAATGGTCAAAGTTTAAGATTTTTCAAAACTAAAACCATCAATCAACTCAACTTTCAATTAGCTTTCGTGTGACACATCAATATGATTATATTGTAATTTACCCGTTTAACGGAATCGGCTTAAAAGTAATATATGTTGAGATATGGACTCTATGTAATGAATGAGTGGTGAAAACAGAATTTGAAAAAGTTTAGGCTGTGGAGCACAGACAGACCGACCGACACACGGATTCAATGGCAGATTTCATTCAGAGCTGTTTCTAGCGCACAACCATTGCGTATCTTACGATCAAACTTTACCATTAGGTGAACAAAAAAATCACCGCCATTAAGTAGGTGAAAATATTTGCTGACGACAGGAAACGATCATTTTACCGATTGTTTGTGCATATCGCTAAAAAATCAGATCACTGCGATGACTGATAACCACATTAAGGTATTTGTTTTTATCCGTAATTCATTACGTGAGTTCGTAGTACGTGAGTTGGGCTAGAGCAGTTACGTCCATACTCTATCAGTCAGTGAGTAAAGATTATACGTACATCATAATTTACAAAGTAAAGCAGAACTAGGTACGTAAAATGTGCTATATTTACCAAGGAATATTGTAATCGTCATGTATTGTCCTGATGATCAGATGATAATGCATAATGTGATACAAATGTGCAACCATAAATGTGCAACCATAATAAGCCTACTTCCCATGGGAAAACCTTGAATTGTGCCATTCGACGTAACATGTCTTTGAGGGAAAAGCAATATAAGGATGGCCACAGTTTTATATAATATGCATACATAGTAAACAGTAATATGTTATGTAAAGTTTTATGCACATGTACAGGCATAAAATCGCTGCAATTATTGCATATTGAGTGGCTGTGAGGCAGAATGATTGCCGAAGCTTATCGCCATTCTTACCGCGAATGACACATGATCTCACTCCACAAAGCCAGAATTAAAATTGACGTCAGTTATTATATTACATATACCTAGATTTCTTACAGAATGGGAAATGCAGGCGATACTAAACTAGCGTTTTATCCTACGTCTACTTTCTAGTACTTACGCATGTATGCATACAGAAATAACGCAATATAATATTACTGTTACTGCTTTTACGTAATACAGCTGAACACCACTGATAGCGCACTTGAAAAGTCCGAAACATGAATTTCTTCACGAAACATCCGTTTTGACATGCTTCAATTCAAATTTGTTCCCTTGCAATGTACGTGTGTAATTTTAGTTTTAGAAGCAAATCTTAACATTATGAGTGCACCACTTACTTTTTACCCACCGACGCATCCTCTTGAAGAAAAGTTACAGAGGATATGATTTCACGTTTGGGCACATAGTCTTTCCTCTGACTTATAAAACTGTTTATGAATATTCTTGCCCGCAGTTAGTCACTGGCACAGTCAAGCGCACGGGGAGCGTGAAACCCAACTCTTTTGCCTTACATCCTCACATTCTTATTCCATTCCTTACATAAAGGGAAAAACAATTGTTAGGTAACAGAAACAGATGCACACAAAAAGACAAGCCAGACACTGGCGTAGTCAACCTCAATATTTTTCTTTTCTTTTTTGTACATCCATTTCTGCCAGCACCACGAGCACTTCCATTAAATTAATTGCTGTCCTTATTATCAAAAAGTTCATCAAACATCCTCGCATCTAACACTAACAGTACATATATATGAGCCTTAAATAAACTCATATCACACGAGATATTCATTATACGCCTCTGCAATTTTATGTATTCTGTGGCCTGAGTGAATCATATACCTTAGGTACAAGTGGTACGCATCCTTTTTCTCATAATGTTCTTTACAATAAAAAAAGTATTTGTAATCTTAATCTTTTTTCTAACATCAACTCTACAACGACATTTATTGAGGTTGGTTGCTGCATTCCACTAATTTCATGTGAGTGGATGTTGTATGAGAAAGGTAAAGTAAGGTGAATGTAGTATAAAAAAATCGCAGTGATAGATATTAATTTAAGGGCAGGTGCAATAGCATTTCCGAGGAGATTGAAGACCATTTCATGTGAAGACACTGTTGACATTGACAAGGAATTATTTATTTACTGGTGATGAATGAGTAATTCACTCAATGAAACAAAAAAGGAAAATTATGCTGTTGGGCAAACAGCTCATCGTCCAGGTGAGGGATTCAACGAAACAAACAAAGGGCTACACCACCTAAAACATTTTCATTGTCAATGTCTCTACCTATTCGCTCATTTTTGCTTATAATGTGCTTAACTATGTTATTTTTGTTGTGGGTGTGCTGCCAGCCCATTTTACCTTGATCCACGGTAAATCATAATAATCACGATCAGTTTTTGCAACATGATGGTGTAGCTAGGACGAGTTTGAAGTTACTTTTTGTGTGCGCGTAATATTATTGAGATCGTCGGCATAATAATATCCTTTTTCCTTCCTCTGCTCCTCATCCCTTAAAAACAATGAGGAAAGCGAATGCCCCAAACGTCATTGTATCAAACATGCATGCAAATATTACTTTTCGTCCTATGCCAGCAAACTTGTAAAAATAAGTACCTAATCTGTACCAAAAAGTC
Organism: Sinodicranocentrus sp. ZH6; assembly: GCA_027743935.1. NCBI lineage: Eukaryota > Metazoa > Arthropoda > Collembola > Entomobryomorpha > Entomobryidae > Sinodicranocentrus > Sinodicranocentrus sp. ZH6. Next base: position 18,651 of record JAHZNA010004862.1, on the reverse strand, counting down.
ATAAGGACCACGAAATCTCCTCTGCCATAACCAAATAATGGAAGCGTGAATTCCGTGAATAAAAATATTAATGTGCACACACCGCATCTATCTTGATGGTGAAATGAGTAACATGACATATCGCACTCTTCACTGATTTGCGATCTTTGCACCTTGTGATGAGGGTGCGTGTCTTGACTGGTCTCTCGTTCATTTTCCCTATTGCACGTATGTTCTAGTCAAGTGAACAAGCAGATGCGTGTGCCCTAAAAATATATATAAAGTGCATTTATCTTTTATCATGCTTAGTATGCATAATATAATATTGCATGCTACTAAAAATTCCATCAAGTAAGCAGGTAACGTAGAAAGAAGGAAGACGCCTAGATCACGACGAATGCATGCATGTCGGACGTGAAGCACTGGCATGCTTTGAGGAAAATGTAGAAAAATGGTCTTTACATAGTTCCAAAACGTTATCTTTGTAAAATGTGAATAAAGATGAACATATTTTATTTTGTACTCTGTTCTACTACCATTTGATTATGAGAGGAGGAAGTGCATGAGATGGAGACATGCATCAGGAAAGCAGGCATGCATGAAGATAATAAAATTCTGAAAAAAAAACATTCCCACTCTCCATTATCATCACATCACGACGAAGAATGAAAAACGCTGACTTTGAAATGGGAAGATATGGAGCTGTGGCAGATGAAAATACTAGTAAGTTACTACATATACAACCACGATGGTCGAAGTTCATGCATTTACACCGAATTTTCTGTGACTCTCATACTGACAGATACAGAGAAAGGGTAAGAGTCACCAGCAATTTTGAAGTTAATGGAAAACATGACTGCTAATAACATACACTATAATAACTTTCCCTTCTACAATATTCTCATCTAGTATGGAAGGATATTGCAAAAATAATTGTACGCGACACCATGTGCCCATATTCATCCATTCTTTGAAATTGACAAACTTTAATTAGCTGATATTCTAAGAACTTCCTTGATGTCAATGCACTGCATTAGTTAGTTGAATAAAAATGTCAAAGGAATTTTTCAGGTGGGAAACTAAAACTGTTGATCCGAGGTTCATTTAAATTTTACACTCTGGACGGACACAAGCTAACAAACTGTAAGCTGTACAAGAATAATCCCGAATGAACCTTTTTCAAATTCGCTGCAAATGATCTACAATTTATGCATGCACGCTTTGTAATGTAAATGTAAAATTGTAACAATAAAATATGCGGCGCTGATGATTAATGATACAATCATGATGTGCGACTCATTATTATAATATGACGACTATGAAAGAAAGTCATTTCGCAATTTCAATTTCATTTCTCAAATACCTACCAAAATGCACAAAAACCTTATTTGCTGGTTGGCGTAGTTGGCAATCAGATTCAGTGCATGAAGCCTACTCATATCATACTGTAGAAAAATGACAAGCGCCTGTCATGTTTGTCATCAACGGTTCTATAGAATGTTTGCTTATTATTGCTTCTTGCTTAATACCCCTCTTTACTTGACAGTGACTTGTCCACAATGATTTAGCATGGTTTTTTCCATGATAATACGCTTTAAAAAGTCATGTCATTCCTATATCAGGTATGATATTACATAAAATCGGATAGGAACTATATGACTAAAGAGTCAAGAAACATCAAGAGTAAAGACGATTGCAGAAATTCCAAATGAAGGACACATTAATCAAATCAAATGAAGCTGAAGTTTATATCTTGAAAAGGGCATTCTTTTAGCATTTTTCTGGTCAAATCCTTGAACTTTTTATGTCTTCAAAAATTCCTGAATTCATGCTCTCCTTCATACAGTATACAAAACATTTTCTAAGAGCGGCAATGTCTGCATAATGCAGTGCGTCCTTCCAAACATCTCCTTGATACTCCATTCCATTCATTCGAGTTGGCATGCATGACTGTGTATTAGCCCTTCTGCACTCACTCGCTCACTTGGAGTTTAAAGCATTTTTACCAAATCAGTAAAAACGGAAGAAGAAAACTACTAAAATACCCACGCCAAGTATTCTTACCAGGTCTACACCAGAACTAATCAGGAAGACGTGTGTGTACACAATTGCCTAAGGGAAAATTATCTTGCATAAAAAAGTTGTGTAGCCAGACTCAGACAGGGCAGGACAATCACTAAAAATATCAAGAATGACATAACAAAATATGTACTCCGGACTCCGATTACTACCAACGAATGCACCCAACAATGAAAGCAAATGGTGAACAATGCACTTTCCATGCAATGTTAGTTATAACGTAACTCACCATCACCATCCAAAGAGCGTATCAGGCAAGCTAAAAATATAACATTGTGAACAGTAAAATTCAATACAAGCAGTTTGGCAGATATGGGGAGCCAGCGAAGCACTTGCATTGTTACTGTACAATAAGAACATGTAATAATCTCATAAAAGAGAAATGAAATGAGAAAGGATATCGGATATGCATATACAATTTATAAGGATAAAAAACAATTTAACACGTCTCCTATAAAGTTATCATACAAGTAACCTTATATGCTGGTTCTACACTCTCTTATTCCTTCCCTGTGCATTTTTTCCACGGTTTAGAAAGGACATTCACTACTACACGTAAAGGTTACATTGTGTCCATGTAATGCAATAACGCAACACACAACTTAAGCCACAATACGGGAATGGGACTTTTAAAACATGTAAAAAGAAACACTAACATGGGACGACGAGAAAGATGCCAGTAAAAAAGGAAAGAAGCATGGCATCAAGAAAATAAGGGAAAAAGAATGGAATATTACGGAGAACTTTGTGAATGCTGAATATTGTGTTGTGGTAGTGGTGGCTGGTTGTTAGTTGTTGGTTAAAGGCAGAGCCTGGTGGATTTCTCACAGTCGGTATACATACCTTGATCCCTTCTTGATTGGCACGGTAGTAGGAAAAAAGGTTGCTGCAGATGAAGATGACTACCTACAACAACACGAGTGTAAAGCGCAGCAAGGCACCAAAAACATTTTTGCTACGAAGAAAATTTATTGAAATCATCACATGTAACAACGTGATATAGGAAAGTAGCGTAAAAAAGTTTGTAGTAGCCATAATCATAATCCATAAATAATACTTTTGCTTCGAGGAAGTACTTTTTTTGGGGTAGGATACAGATATGGTGCAAAAAACGTAAAAGTGAGTGAGCAATACAGAAAAAGGTAATTTTGAAGTCTACTCTGAATTTTCTAATCGAACTACGGTAAAGACTCTAAATTATATAGAAAAGCTTTCTCGCAACATAGTTTGTACGTGTACGAGGGGTTGTGTTGTGTAAAAGGAATATTTGATCGATAGAAAAGCTCAATCTTACATTATTGCTGTTTCTCTTGTTACTATTCCGCTGTGAGCGTTGCAAAGTTGCAATGCACGTGTGCATTTATATTATCAATCGTATACAGAAAGAACCGAGTGCAGTTATAGATAATCTTGAAGATCTTGAAGATATTTTTACATCTTGCTTGTTTACTTTGTCGAGAGAGTGAGAGAGATTCAGCAGGTCAGTAGTGAAACGAACAACACTCATCTCATCGCCAATTTATCAGAGGAGGCTATACATGTATTAATTTTAATCAACGAGGTAATAAAAATGTTGAATTGACCAGTGCAGTGATCAAGTGTGCCGTTGTTGTATTCTTACCTAAATGTGCGATACTGAAAAGTGATAAAGGAAATCTGCATGTTTCACGTTTGTTTTTTTAAAAAGCTGCATTTTTTCAATTTTAATAAATAATAAAACAGGAACTATTGAGTGGTTGATTGTTGAAATTTGCTGAGTACTCCTGTAAGAAGCATCGGAAAGACTTTTACTTGTATAAATTAGTCTAAATCTTTTTATCTGCACGATTAAGGAATAAAATTCGACTTTGTTTTCGTTTGTGTTGACGAAAGGAAAAAATTAACTCATTTTGGCATAAACACTCAGGTTTTCATTGTCTTCGAGTGAAGCCGCAATTCAAGTTGTTGTTGGTTGATTGTTAGCAGCGTAGCAAAGTACTCAACACATCATCATTCATCTTTTTTCAATATCATTATCCTTTCATTTCCATGCCTTGGGACTTGCAGCAGCAGTTCTTGTCATTCATTCCTGTCATTATTCCTTAGCTATTCTTGCAAGTAAAAATTTCCTCAGTTGGGTTGTAGTCCAACGAAAGTGCTAGTACAAGTGCTATCCCTAATAAACAGAACTGTTTGTCCACTAATATGTAATTTGCATTGCAATATACAGTGGAAAATTCGACCAGAAACATAACTGCTTACCTGATTTCATGGACTGATTGAAATATTTTAAAAAAAAGTTTTACAAGCATCATAGCTCTACGTTTCTAAATCACATTTTTGTACGACTCCATAATCACTATTTCACATTCATGCTGATTAGATAGTGCTCTCGTTACTTCTTGAGAATAATAGCCACAATTTCAGAATGAAAAAATCAAATAAGTTTGTGCAAAATGAATGTGACCGTTGGTTATCCAAGTAAGAATACAATCAATGTATAATAAGACAAACCAATCTTTTGCAAAAATAGTTGTCCCTTTCAATAGAACCCCGTGCTATGTAGATGTGTTGTGTTTTGTGTAGTTCGTTTTCAATACAAGAACGTCTCTCTCGTGTGCTCCTGTTGTTTCTAACTGCACAACATTCACTGTGTTTTGTATGACGAAGAGATCAACCTTGCCTTGATTCAAAAATGAAATACCAGAGCTTCGTCAACGCTGCGATATGTTAGTGCTGTAAATGATTTGGGAGTTGACATCGCAAGACTCTAACAGTTTACTTATGAGCCAAATGCCTACATTTATCAGGAGGTGTCTTCTTAATTCGGTATTCTTTTCCCTTTTGGCGTCGTCCCCAAGTAATTGGTTCGTGATGTTGCTGTAAAGAAAAATAAGTGCGTGCTACATACATTGTGCCCTACTGACTGCCAGATTGGCATTCATTGTATGTCACAAATAAATTATGAGAAAAAGTAAATATTTACACTTTTCAATTTTCGTTAATGAAAAACTAAGGTGCTACGGGCAAGAAACGTGAGAAATTTTACCTTCTCTGAAGAAAAATCATACATAGGATTAAGCGTATTATTGCATGCAGCATTATCTTGCGGCTATTTAAAGGCGGCTGTATGGGCGTAGTTGTGAATTCGATGTAATATTATCCCATAACATCGCATTTTTGTATTAATAATCATTTTACATTGATCAGATTTTGTAGTCAGAGTCTTTTCGTAATAATAGACTAATGAAGATTGTACGATAGAAGTTAGTGGGTGAATATAAGATGCTGCAGTATGAAGTATAAGTATTTTTGGCTTCATTTTATTACGAAATGAGACGAGTCTTCTTGAGTTATTGGGCTTTCCTATCCTAACTTGTTAAATGATCTTTCTTTAAGCCTATTCAGAATCCTTCATAATATTTTGCCAAGTTCCAAGAAGTCGCTACTTAATAAGGTTTTCAAGTTGAAGCCAAGTCAAACGGGCCTGGCTCGTGCACTGTAATGATCCCGGTTTTTTTTCTGAATGGTTATTGTTACTTCATTTTTTATACATAAAATCTCTACTCTTAGCAGATGTGCACCACACAAAAATCAAGAATAGACATAAAGGAATCTGTGACGACGGTAGTTTATACATGTGGATTTAAATGTAAGTCATAAGGTTAAGCAAACATATGTGAAGAAGTGAAGACTTATTTGTTAGTACAAGTCTATACGTAAACGTTCCTCTCTATATAAGATTTGTTATCGATGGTACTTTATCGTCATAATCGTTAGCGAAAATCGCATAGCTTTAAAATACAACACGAGTAACACGCAAAAACCGGGTACTGCTACTTTAAACATATCATTCATTATCGTCGAAGATATAACCAGACGTATATGAAGTCTCGCTAATTGAAGTAAGTCCTGTTACATACCATTGCATACAAACAAAGAATAAGATGTGATTTATTTTTAGACATAGACGTCTTCGTACTATAATGTTTCTTTCATCATGACCACCAAGATTGAGTGAAGCTTGAAGAGAAAATCATTATTGTCATTATCACGGAGGGTCGTGAACTGAAAGGTTCTCGTGGAAAAATATTTACTCAAGCCTATAATTTGACAAGATTAAGATATCTTCAACAGTAATTGTGAAAATTGTTATATAAAAATTAAGAGTATGTGAGTTTGCAGACGACAAAGTGATAAAGCGCACTCAAATTTTTCATATTATTATAGTGGTAGGAAAGTATGGTATTTAAAAAAATATAAATCAACTGTCCTACATCTTAAATCTTAAGCCATAACTGTGCGGTGATAATTTGTCTGCATAATTTATAACCACACAACAAAAGTGAGGCACAGCAGGGGTTTGACAAAGTGACAGCTTTTCGTTGAGAAATCCGTGTGAAAAAGCCTACAACAATGCCGGAGTTTTGCATTTGTACGAAAAGTCAACGTCCTCGACTATTTTTCACGTTTTGCTTCCTTTTCTCCCTTATCACCGTCCTCATCTCGTCATTATTTTTCTACTATCCGGATGGATTCAAAACGACACCGTCACCCAACGTCAACTTTATTTCCGACCATGGGGAGAAATACGTACGGTACGGGTATGGAGGAGCACAAGGCTCTGAGAATGCTCAACAAAGCAGGCAATATGTGATGGGACCGAGACCTGTGAAAGGAAGAACAGGCAAAGTAGAGGAAGTGGGTCGACATAGCCCGAAGTTTTACAATGGCCATCAGCCTCCTTTTCATCAAGATGAAGATGATCCCCTACTCCTAGACTATATTGAAGGTCATCACCGCGATGATCCTGTGATGCAGAATAATAACGTGGATAGCGGCGGAAGTAGCAGTGGCAGTAAAGGTGATTCTCTAAGTGAAAGCGCAGCAGCTGCTGCGAGCAATTTGGAAAGAATAAGGCATCAATCCCACCATCCCTTTGAAAGACATCATCTCAGTTTAAGTGAACTGGAGGGACGATCAAACTTTTCCCAAATTATCGACAGTAGACTGATTCACTTGGATCTCAAGGGCGCCTCTCCAAAAATGTCTTACATCAAAGATGTAAGTTAATTGTAGTAGAATGACGTGGAGCTCATAGCTTATTTCTGGAAGATTGTGCTGAAAACATTTTTAAAAAACAATATCTTATTCCCTCATGGCAGCTATAAATATATAAAGAGAAATTGCCTTGTTTTGAGTTGATGGTTATGGTTGGGTTTTATCAACATATCATATTTTGCGATCCACAGGTTTTGAGACTAGCAAAGCGGTCTGGAATTAATGGTCTCCTTCTTGAGTGGGAAGATACATTCCCGTGGCAAGGACATCTTGCTAATTTGTCCTTAATTCAAGGGGGCTACACCCAGGAGGAGGCGGAGGAGATCGTTGCATTTGCCGAAAGAACCCTTGGTTTAGAAGTCATTCCATTAGTACAAACATTTGGGCATGTGGAGTTTGTCCTGAAAATGGAGCAGTTTCGTCATCTCAGGGAATTAGAGGGAGATCCACAGTCATTCTGTCCTTCGAAAAGTGGAACACTTGTGTTGATTCAGCAAATGATTGATCAAGTATGGCATATTAATAGTTTTTCTTCTTCTCAAGTCAGACGTGTATTTGAAATAAAAAATACAAAAATAATGTCACCATTTTCACACTTCATAACTCATAGTTGGTGGATATACTGTAGCACTTTCTTTTTTTTGCAGATTTTGGATTTACACAAGAACAGCAAGTTCATTCACATTGGTTGCGATGAAGTGTACAATCTTCGTTCTTGTTCCTTGTGCACAGCAGCATCAGATTTTCGGGATGAGCTGTTTCTCAAGCATGTGATTGATGTGGCTTCTTATGTTCGTTCTAAAGGAAGAATCCCAATAATCTGGGATGACATGTTACGCTCAGTTCCCATTCGTAAACTTAATGACTCTGGTATAGGCCAACTTGTAGAGCCGATGGTTTGGGTGTATGCTGAGGATGTTGATAGATTTGTGGGATGGGAGTCCTGGGAGAAATATGCCGAAGTCTTTCCCACAATTTGGGCCGCTGCAGCTTTCAAAGTTGGTGAAAGTCTAACAAATTCATTTATGCACAGAAATTTAAAATGTCACGATAAAATAATATTTATATATTAATTATGATATTCTGCACTAGGGAGCTTTCGGAGAAACACTTAGTATTCCTCCAGCTTCAAGGCATGCTGACAATGTTCAAAGGTGGGTTGATGTGATCACCAGGGAATCACCAAAATGGTCACAAGGCGTAGGAGGATTGGTAAGGAAAGAAACAGAATTTGTAAAGATTTTAAAAATTTGGAAGGATTTTGTTAAGGATGAATTATTTAGCATTTCCATTTTCTGAAAATGCTTTTATTTTTTAATGTCAACAATGTGTTTATACTTTTCCCTGACATTTTCAGGTATTGACGGGTTGGATGCGTTACGACCATTTTGCTGTACTTTGTGAGCTACTTCCTGCAGCCATTCCCTCCCTTGTTTACACATCCCTTGTGTTATCCACTCCCTCAAGCTCGACCAATTCAATTAAGAACAGAGTTTTTGTACCAAAGCATCCCCAGTTTTTGGAAACTACAACCGTTTCGACAACTCCTTCATCCTCGGTCACACCTATTCCCTCGGGGGGTACTAATGAAATTTCGGCTTCTCCTTCATCCCCTTCAAACGTTTTAGATCCCATTTCAATTACAACGGATGAACCTTTGTCTCAGCCGTCACCCAGAATATTTCGGAGATCAGCTAGGAATTTTAGAAGCATTCCACACCCTCGAATTCTAATGGCAAACAGGGACGGATTCTCAAATCAGAGGCTGCATGCGAGAGAAGTTGTTACACAGCCGGTTATTTATGATAAAGGAGAACTCATTTCAAAATTATTTGAAGAAATTTTAGTGTGTCCAAGCCATCACACACGAATTGACAAAATGATGCGCGAGTCAGATGCTGATTTGGGGTTTGCCACCCGCTGTAACTTTCCCGGTGTTGCCTTCTTTAGAACAGTATTCAGAGTCCGATCACTTTTAGATGATATTTGGGAGCTTGATGCAAAAATAAGCAGGAAGCGTGGCTGGGTGACCCCGTACAACATCAGGCACAACTACTCCCTGCCTTTGAGGGTGGATGAAGTGGTATTTGCACAGGTGCCAAGACTTCAAAGGCATTTGATACTTCTGGCAAACTCTGTTGTGAACTCTCTAAAACCTGTCTTCTCAACCGAAACGATTTTGGAATGGATCGAGCAAAACATGTGGGAAGCATGGAAAGCTTTGGACAAGCTAGAAAAAGCTGGTGATGCTTTGAGAAGCGTTCAAGTTTGGCCACGAAGACCAGTCACTACGCCCCCGAAAATGGTTGATGACCTCCGGCTCACGGCTCTGGATGATTCGGAAAACAATGTTGATACAGAGCTGTGAAAACAACATGAAAACATATTTGTGCAACGAATGATCTCAACTTGGCTTTTTGTATTTTTTAATCGTATACGTCAGTCTAACCCGATAGGAGGCTAGACTCGCGCTGTATCATGCAGTATGTCTATTTATTTTATTCCGTTGCAGCTGTACTTTAGAGTTATAAATCTTGAGCCTACTTTTACGAACAGGCGAGGAAGTATATATTTAAGTTAGTATCCCAATGAATGAGCCTAGGAAAGCTTTATAGCCAGATATTCCTTCCAGGAAATAAGTAGACTGACTGGAAAGCATACTTTGGCAGAAAAATAATGTTCCTTGATTGTGCTTTTATAAATACCTAGGTAAGCGCATAAAACAATTTTTTCTTCATGAAATCCTGACAGTAACAGTACATTACGTGTAAATATAATATTTACTATCTAAGAACCTATACATAAGAATGCACAAAAACCTCACACTATTTCCTTTTTTACTGTTCTGTGCGTTTTCTGTCGTTTTGAAACTAGCTACAGCGACTTGAGGAAACAATCCCGATGAGATCGTGAAACTTTTATTACATTGATAAAGCAAGCATGCTTGTATATTTTAAGTATGATATAGGGGCCAAAATGCCATAATTTATTTTTTTATACACAACTACACAAAATGCCTATCGACTTAAAATATTAAATGCAGAAAGGAAATTTGAAATTCTGCACGCGTCACAGATTTATCCTTAGATATTTAACAACCTTCTTGCCTATTCGTGTATGTATCGCTTTTCTGAAGCACAAAACTTTCATTCTCAATATTCCCCATCTCTTCACATTTTGCACAGTGCACACACGAGGCATGAAAAATATCTTTAATCTTGCAGAAAGCTGTTTCTTCTTTCGCAGACTGACAAGCCATAATAAATTGATCATGAATGATGAATGTGCTTGTCCTGGATAAACCTGGTAGGCGAAAAGCATCATTTGAAGCTGTACAAAGTACAACTACTTCTTTCCCAGTCTAATGGTATGCGTTCTGGAAAGCATACATTTTTACTGGAATTTCTTTGATCTAAAATAGTGTCAAGTGTGTGTAGATTAATCAAAGAAAATGTTATCCGTACTAATATGCACACCATTTATGAGCAAAATGAACACAAATATTGAAGAAATTGAATCATACATTGACATGATTTCGAAAATTCGTTTTGCTGTGTGAATTTCTTGCTGCTGTAACCCGGAAGAAGTCACAAAAGTGTAGCAACTTTAATGGTGCCATTGGTGGCGCAAAAGTGCTGCTAATGTGAAAGGAAGATAAATCAGATCTTCATCATTATCGTAAATAAGAGTTCATAATATGGATTCCTGGAAATGATACCAATGTCACTATAAAGTGAAGTAAATAGGACAGTGATTTAGGAATTGCACAAAAAACGTTACCTGTTTGAAATGTGACTTATATAAATACGCGCTTAGCGTTTCATGGGTTAGATTTTAAGAAGTCTCTATTTAGGAATATCATAATTGAGCATACGATTCAGAAGGTTCGCAAATTGTCTCAATTTCCGTAGTAGTAAAACTATTTTGTCCAGATGTACTTAGACTTTTGGATAAGGTGGAAACAAGTGCATTAATACACATACATCTGTCGACTTGTGTTCAGTGTTCCCTGGTCCTCATTTCGCTTTCAGTTTTTTTACTAGATATCTCTATCACCTGTCACTCTCTTTTCTAACTGCTGATTAATCAGCGATGGTCAGATCTGACTTTGATATGACATCCTGTCGACTTTGTAACAATCTTATTCCAGTCACAATTGTACAGTTCCGTTTGAGCAAAAACTTTCATTACAAAGATGCACTCGGCCATAAATATAGGTAAATGTTACACGATCCCAAACATAATCAATATAAGATAATATACCACATACCAGTGATTCCAGACTTAAAAAGAATTACCTTTCTATGCGTAGGTTAAGAACTAAAAACACTCGAGGTTGATGTAGATAATACATTAAAATGTAGGATTCGTTATTTTATGCACAAAAATGATGTTATGCACACTAGAACTAAAACATTAGAAAAATTTACACTTGTAAGTGTAAGTTAAAACAAAGTTGAGTTACCAACTAAATGCATGCACATGAATAAAGGATATCATTCATAACTAATGAAATGTTGGAGAATAATTTCTAAAGAAGTCACAATAGATTGTTGGCTTGAAAATATATGAACGAGCATTTTTCGAGCTGAGGAAAATCTTTGTGATACAAACTTTTTTCATAGATGTAAGTGCATACATGAGAAGTTGAAGTACATTACTTCTAATAAAAGTAGTGAAATCAAAAATGTTAGAATAGCATTTACTCGTCATCGTCATATTCGTCATCACACGAATTAAAATCTTCTATCAATACTAATAAAGCCATGAAAATGTTAATTTACAAGAATGTTACCTGTTGTGAAATAGTACTTTCACCGTCAACCGTTGTATTTATGTGTAATGCTGAAATTTCTCTTATATTTTGTGCATATACTGGAGTACATTTATTTTTGTTTTTATATTTTAGTAAAGCTTATGCGTTAATGATTAAATACAGACATGTCGGTTATTGTATAATTTGTTATTGTTTAGAGTATTTATTATTATTCTTCTTTATATTTTTAAATGCTTTATCCAAAAACGAATTCCCTGCGAGAATATTTAGATTAAAATAAGAACACTATTACAGCAAAAAATTGAATACTGGTAACAGAATAATGTATTTTCTATAAAAGCGAATTATAATGAAAGGAGACCGGTTATCACAAGCTTTTAAATACAATTGTATGCACATAGTGTAAGTGAATAAAACTATGAATTCAAATGCATCTTACAAATTAATTTTGTTACTGTATTAATTAATTTCTTCATAGTTCCATTATCAGTGATCACGTTCTCGAAGAAGAAGGAGAAGGCTTCAATAAACTTGGCTGGGGCACATTCATCAAATCACAGATTTGATTTCTAAGAGGTTTTAGTTGCATAATCTCCATATCCCACCGGGTTTCAGATAAAATCGTCATTACTCCGTCTAGATTTTCGGGTGAGATATCCAAGCTATCGTCTCCGTATGTGATAAGCGATTCGTATAGCTTTTGCGCCGTCAGAATACGAACACGAGGGTAGCCGTGACACAGGTATACCATAAGTCGTTTCAGTGAACTACATAACGTTTAAATACACTTGTTTACATACGTACAAAACAGTCTGCATTTATTTACGTAACAACACCAGCTTACTTTTTCACAACGTCCGGTGGTCCTTGGATCAACTCACATAACAACTCCACAGCAGATACGATTTTTTCCACGCGACTCGTGTTAATGACTTCTGATTTTACTAAATCTATTAGCTTAATTCCAAATGAAGGGTCTGCCGTCATTAAAGATGACAAAACATTAGACTGAAGAAGTTTCGCCATGAACTTCATAAGTGGTAACGTTACCCGCTCAACTTTTAAGTTATCCTACAACACAAACCAAAACCACAAATCATATAATGATAATCTTACTCTCTCATAATTAGTGTAATGAAATTTGTAATTAATTTATGAAATATGAAGGTACTAGATACTGCAATAACTATTAGCTATACCTGGAATATTTGTAAGAAAATACCACCAATTCGAATTATCTCTCCATCGCCCATTGCTCCCGATGCATGAATATAATTTTTTACAGCACCATTTGCATCCTTCATAACGCTGTCACTCAGACTCCCACCACTGACAATGAATCCAGATAAAATTGGGTATGTGTATTCTTCAAACTTAAGCAATTCAACAAAACGCGGGAATGTTTGTGATGTAGAACGCCAATTAACAGTTTTAACAAAGTCTTCTGAGAATATTTTCAGGAATTCTTCACGCTTTGGTAATTCCTCTAAAGATGGGTTTCTAAATCACATCACAAATAAAATTCGACATTACCAACTTCAATTAAATTAAATTATAAGTATTTATCAACAGGATAAAAGTGATTATAAGTATAATTGTACGCACTGATGATGGATTAATGAAGAAAATATTTTGCCTGCTCGAACTCTAATGTTGTCAATCTTTTCGACACACTGCTTTGCAATGCATCCTATCACACTTGATACTAAAGACGAACTCAACAGTTCTACAGATGATTTCCTACAGCATTCGGCTAATTTAATAGTGAGGGTCTGGGTAGAAAATCAATTTTTTAAACACCAAAAACGCATTAAACATATTACTAATTGTAAAGAAAATTAGTACCTTCACGCATATCATAGCGGCATCTCGGACCCATGATCCTATATCCCCTCTCTTATCAGTCGTGTAATCATCCATACTTCTGATCAAACATTCATACAAAGCTTTGGAGTTGACCATATTTACAGGAATCCCTCTTTGCCAATCCTTTGCCATTAAATGAAATATGAAGGTAACGGCATCATAACTATAGCCATTTAAATTAAATAATAATGTCGGCTTACATTATCGACTGTAAATGGTCTTCCACCAATGATATTGGTTATTGCTACAACAGCATCTCTTCTTGACTCTGCCCATACGACTGTGTCAGGTTTAATTTCGGCACAGAACATGAGCGCTTCTAACACAGTCCCGAAATTCTCTTGAAGGATCTCATGAGGCAATTTACCTATTAAGTATTTATGTATGTGTTAGAGTAATTATCTTCGGATTTCAAAATTTAAAGAAAGATCTTAAAGAAACTCACCCAAAAGGAAAGCAAAACCCTGACGAGCAGGCAAGGACGAGGTCTTTAAGTGTGAGGCAAACTGATCCAGTATTCCAGCAATTGACCCATGCTTTAAAGGATTTTGATAGTAAAATTCTAAGAAATAATGTCTTAAGCAATCAGCAGCCAGGTCCTTTGTTTTGTTATCCAAATTAGGAATATTTTCTAACAAAAACTTGTATGACGACCCAAGAAAGTCTTCATCTTTATGAAAAGGCATTCTGTTAAATCAACACATTCATGTGTCATTATTTGTTATTTTTTAAGCAATTCCACATTTTTAATTTTTACACATAATTTTACTAACTTTGATTGGGATAAACATTTTATAAAGAAGCAGAGCCCTTGTCGTATTAATTCGTTACTCTTTGCTCCACCCCGAAACCTTCGATCTACAATATTGGGGATAATTCTTCTAATTTCTTCCACATTCATCTCCGTTAGCGCCAATTTGTTAACTTCATGAAGTTTTACAAGGATGTGACCCACACTGTATAACGCCCCGTTACATGTATATGTGTCTAGATCAGAGCACCGAGGAAGAAGCTTGGGTAGTATTCTTGTCAACATGTACTCTGGTTCTAATTGACCCAAGTGTCCCAAGGCTTCGGCAGCGAGTTCTCTAACTAAGCCATCAAAATGATTGAACTTTAAATCGACGAGATGGTCAATCATGGATTTGGTGTACACTTGGTATTGTCCTATTTCGAGACTACGAAAAAGAGTGCACATAATGGCTTTTCATAAAACAACAATCTCTCATGCTGAAGTTAATTATTAGTTTATATGAAGTACCTGATTTTGGTAAACGCGTTTTGTCTATTTCCAATGGACGAACATGACTTCCGACGGAGAAGTTGCCGCGAATCTAAAAACAACAGATTTAAATAAATTACGATAATATTAATAATATTGTGTAACAGTGCATATAAATTATTACAAACCTCGTCATATACAAGTGCTTTTTTAACAACAGGTATAACTGTCTCAAGACGTTCTGGTAGCAATAAACCTCGTCGAGACAGCTCAGCGAGAGCTAAACAACCACCATGCCAAGCACCATTCGTTTCTCGCGGAGAAAAATTCTGAAGTAGAGTTTCCACAACTTCGTCTGCATAATCCTTGGGAAGTCGGTTGGTCACTCGTCCAATTCCTTTGGCGGCAGACCACCGTACAACGGTATCCTTGTCTTTCAAACCTTCAAGAAGTTTGTCCAGGATTGATTCGATAGATTCTGAGTACAAGGATAGTTCTTGATAGTTAGAAGAATCCTCTGTCTCAACTTTTTCTGTGTCGTTCCTTGTGTCAGAGATACATCCAGATTTACTTCCTTGGAGGTTTTTCAGAAGGCTCCTGCTTCCACGCTGATAACGCCAAGGAGCTACCTGGGTGTTGGAAATTCATAAATAAACTCAAGTCAACGTGCGTTAACGTTATAAATCATAGGTATGTGTTTTCCTAATATTGATACATACTTTAGTACGAAGAAAAACCATTCCTATCCTCTGTATTAACTTTGTTCCAGCTTTTCGTAGAATTGTATCAGATTTCTCATACTGCGAATTCATGACCGCTTTCAAAACTTTCTCCGAATACTGAAGGATTTCTTGTCGCTTTGCATGTTTGAAAATAGCGGAAAGTGCTGCGAACGATCCCACTTTTGTTCCAAATAGCGTATTCTCCTGAATATTCTAAAGGAAAAATATCAATTTTAATTATGTCTAATATTTAGATATTTTATATGTTAACAATAATAGGAAGTGGAAAACAGGCTAACCTGACAAGTCCAGTCGATAAAGCTACTCATATACATCTCTTGCATGTCTGGTCTAGTTAAAAATCTAGCTACAAGAAATGGAGCCGCTGTTCCGATGTTGTTATTTAGAACTAAGCACTTTTTGCATACATTCATTAGTCTTGCAGCTATAGATGAACTGGAATTTTGGTCTTTTAATTGGCCATCTAACAGTTTTAGATGGAAAGGATTTATAACGAGTATACTAAGCCACATAACTAACACATATCCACTTTCCCAAGTGTTGGGATCATCTAGATTTTCATTTTCCAAGTATGCAAGAACTGGAACCAAATCAGCAATTTCATGTGGCATTCGTTTCACAACTTCTTTTGGTCCTCGTACTTTGAAAATCTGCCGGAGAAACTTCAAACTCAGATGCTTTAGGGAAGAACCAGTGCGAACTTGAGTAATGAGGATTTCGATCATTTCTTCGATATGTTTATCCAGTAAATGAGGCTGTTCTTGGTAGCGATCAAGTATTCTTTGGTACTTCTCATAAAAGTTTTCGGCCTACGAGCAAAAATTAAATATTCTAACAATCAAAAGATGACATATGTGATATGAGAGTTTAACCTTCAAACAATTAAAGCTTTTACTTACACCGGCAAGATCCGTATAAATTTCGGGAAGCGATTTCAAAATTTCCACAACTTCATCCTTCTCTCTGAACAAATCTAAGGCACATCCAAGCCCTAAAGGAAATTCATCCTCACCCATAACATCATCTAAGCTCTCCAGTTCCACCAAACTTTGACGGGATCCTTTACTCATTTTAAAATCTTCTTGCACCTTTAACTTTTAGTACACGAGCAAATAAATAGTTGACACCTGCGGCAGTTTTCCCAATTAAATTCCTTTGTTAATTATATCAATCGATGATTCACAGACACTTCAATCTGACCAAAAATAATCAAAATATTATTTTAAACAAGGTTAAAATACGAATATACGCAGTACAAATTACATGCTCAACATAACAAGGCACCAAAAAAAAGACAATTGGAACGAAAGACTACTCTTTCTAGAGACGTGAATATGATATCTCTATAGTACTTACTCTATTCTATACCCTCGTCCATTGCCTTGCCGGTATGCATAAAAAGTACTCACATATGCCACATATAAGTAAGTATGAATCGCACAACACAAATCATGCTAAGAATGATTTGTGACGAGTAAATTAAATGTAAACATTGTCCGTTCTGCTGTCAAACAAATGTGCTATTCGAGCTCCGTCCCATATTCCAACTCAATGTTTTCTATTGAGTGTACCTCTTTTAATCGTGCGTCGTCAGTGATTGAACAAAGGACTCTTCTCGAGTCGAGTGCATGGGCGGAGCTAGCAGGTAGAAAACAAAACAAAACATTGATAATTTAATTCATACATATTACATAATGGTGGTCATAAAATGCTAGTGCTACTGTACCAGCGGCTAGCCACACCGACATTCGAGAATTCCATCAGTGGCATCAGTGCAAGCAAACAGGAACTTTAGACGAAACAGAACGTAGAGTAACGCTGTAATTAGCCTTGACACGCAAGGTTGCAAGGGATAAATACGACTATCTAAAAAAATCAGTCAAACAAGTGCATTCGCGTGCGGGATTGGTTATTTATTTAAACTTGAGCACTTTTAGGGTTGAATTATTTTTTGTGCTTTTAAAAAGTCAGCTCAGCGATTGCACGTGCTCTTGACACTAAACTAATTTACCTGTGACCTGTATTCTTATTTGAATATTTTGTCAATTAATGATCGGATCAATTACTTACTGAATATAATTTTCAGCGGACTGCCTGTGAAGTTTTGATGGTACAGATGGGTTATTAAACGGAATTATCATTTTTTGTCAATTGGATTTGGAGATAAATGAGGTGAGGACTTGAGGAACAGTACAGATTTGAATCAAAAGTAAAAGCCAACGCCCAACGCCTAAAGTCCTTTTGCATCTGTATTTTCAGTGATGGAAGTTCCTCAGGAAGCTGGAAATGTCTGTGAGAGCAAGATAAACGCTATTATAGATAATGAGATTAGACGTGGAAATAAAATCACTATTGGAGAAGGGACTAATCGACGGGAATACATAGTGTGTCTTCCAGGGGAATATGACGATTTGGGCGAGCCCAGTGATCCCGCTGTTGAAAAATATCTCAATCCATGTACGAACGAAATCGAAGCAGAGGAAAGATCTTGTAACGATCATCACTATTTAATCATTGAACTGGACGAACTGAATTCACTATATCTTCATCTGAAATATTTAGTTAATCTAGGATACGTGAATATTGACTCGATTCATCCTAAAATTTGGCATAAGGGTGAAACAAACTGCGATTTAGTACCAAATCTTAGCCATTCTGAGCAACAGCTAATACAAACTCGCATTTTTAATAGCTACGGAACTAAGAATGAGTCTTCAGAAAAGTTTAAAACTTTGAAAAGAATGGCAGCGCAGAGTATTTTTCAAAGCAGATCTGTAATAGCTAATGTTAAAATCAAAGTTCAGGAATTAGACATAGAATCTAAAAATCTTTGTGAAGTTATGGATGAATTAGAAGAAATTGTGCGAACAAAAGCAGCTTGTATCAATAATGATAGCTTAATAGAACAAAAACAGAACATTTGTTGTGTATTAATCAGGAAGTAT
>JAHZNA010004861.1:0-14164 GCA_027743935.1 Sinodicranocentrus sp. ZH6 | reverse complement strand
CCTATGCAGAACCGATGCTATGCATTTTAGTGTGATATGTGAAGACTTCTTCAACGATAGTATTTTTGCTTGAGTCAACACTGGGTTATTCCCTATGGCTTCGGCTTTACTAAGTGAATACTGTTGCAAATATTAAATTTTGTTTTGGAGTCATGATTTCCCCTTCCCAATAAAATAGAATAAAATAGTACACTGACAACCTAACAATTCATATAAAAATATACAAAATGCAAAGTCGTATACATGTACCGGTAAAATTTGTGGCTGATATGAGGTATTTTACTGGACTGGAACTGTATATTTGAGAAGAAGAGTCATCCAGTTATCCATCATGTTGACAGTCGACAAAAGAAAATATAATCATGTCAAACAAAATTATGATGTGAGGGGTTGGATCGTTATCGTTGGATTGGGTTGGAAATTGCGTACTCTTTTAGTACTGAAGAAAGAAGAAATGTTGGATTGTGGAACGCTGAATGGTAATTCTCTGATAGAATATAGAAGAATTAACGTTATATTCGTCCACAGATATAAACAACGATGCTAGCATCTCGTCTTGATTGGGAAATAATACTCGGGTAGATCTGTAACACGACAGCTATATCATAACCAATTAAATTATGCCCTGGAATGAATGATCTGTGAATGGGTTTAGAAAACGAGAGCACATGAGTGGATAGAATAAACATTTGAAAGCAGGTGGTATACATCACATCATAATAATTGTGAAGTAAGCAATAAAAATTCAAGATTATGACTGAGCTGCTAGTCATGGTTTAATTATTGTCTTAACACATTCTACCTACTTATTAATATACTTTTACAAAGTGCATACATTAAAGAAAATGTACAATGATAATATTTGACAAATAAATAACAGTAGTGCATTTTCTCTTTGAAATCAATTAATACCCAGTTGGAAATTAAATAATATCAGATTTGGAGCATAAGGGAAGAACGCGTACATACAATAAGTACGATATATATTACGATATATATTATTATCAACTAAATTAAGCTTTTTAAAATCTAGGTTAAATACAACGTCATGCATGTATATGGCTTCTCTATCAGAGACGGTATTATTTGAAACAGAAGCACAGTGTTTTAAAAATCTCGACACCTGGAAAATCTTAGCCTGTGCAGCATTGATTATCACTTATCACAAATACAATATTTTAAAATTCACCAAGATAAATTTGACTTTTGATTTTTCATACGAGTGATTTTCAGCATTGTTCATTCCTCTTATTTTAATTAAGTAATTTCATATTTCTTGGCTTGGCGTACCCAATAGCGGTTCAGTAAATGATGAATTAAGACAAAGCAAAATATTTTTCACAAAGTGAAAATAATTACACTCAGATGCTGACAATGACAACACTCATCGCTTCCTTTGATGAAACATGCCTAATAAATTTATAAACGGCTGAGTAATACTATCCGTCACTTCTGTATAAGACCTACAACTTCTAAAGGCCGTGTCCAGCAATGTAATGATGGATTTATACGGAGCCGACCTTGTAACACTTGAAGGTAATTGAAGAGCGTTTCTTAACCTATCGTAGATATTCGTCACAGTCGACAAATTGATTCCGGGAATGATTCCTGTCGATGGCAATCTTGTATGGAATATGGCACTGGCTAATATGGAGTCTGTAATATTGGCTGTAATGGCTTCTACGTCAGTTGTCACAATTGGCTTAAATTCGTCGTACAACATGTCGCTGTTCTTTTCGATGAACATTCTGAATGCATAGTTCAAATCGTCGTTCCCTTCCTTTGGTAGAAGGTCATCCATCCATATTCGCACGTTTGTAAATGTCAAATCGGAAACGACCCGGTCTGTTTTAATGGGAATTGATTTCGGATACTTTCTCGTGTCTACAATTTTCAACTTCACTTTCGATTTAATTTGGACTCCTTCAAGACGAATAGTAATATTGCCTCGTGTCCTAGGTGGCAATAAGTAGTAGTCACCTTGAACAGTAATCCCTGGTATTATCAAAAGCATATCGAGGATTCTGGTGTTCACGTCGAGAAACCAATTAGAATTTGAGTACGACGTTAGATCATAAACTTTGAGGTTTGACAGTGTTATATTTGTTTCGACTGGATATTTACTTAAATTTCTGTATATATCATTAAGCCGAAGAGGATCCATTGGTGGAATCCCAAATTCTGGAATCCCTTCTGCTAATCGAGTCTTCATTGACGCTGCTACAACACGCAGTCCTTGGTTAAAAAGAGTGTTTGAAACTTGATTCGTGCATCTCCCAATTTCCCCTCCTTGTGAGTCCAGCAGTTCTTGGGATAAGTCTTCTGGGTTTTGAGGTGTTCTTCTCGGCTCTCTCGGCCAGAATCCTTGTGTCGGTGTCACAGAAACTGAAAGGAATGCACTGAGAAACACTATCCACTTCCATTTGCAATAA
This sequence comes from Sinodicranocentrus sp. ZH6, assembly GCA_027743935.1. NCBI lineage: Eukaryota > Metazoa > Arthropoda > Collembola > Entomobryomorpha > Entomobryidae > Sinodicranocentrus > Sinodicranocentrus sp. ZH6. Next base: position 11,732 of record JAHZNA010004861.1, on the reverse strand, counting down.
TTGTGAAGTTGTGCCCCCGACATATTCGGGATAAGTTCTAGGTGCCCGAAGGCAATGTCCACTCCACTACCACCCATAACAAGATGTAGTAATCCTACTTGAGCATATATTACCTATTATCAATGTACGTAGTAATCTGACAGGATAACCTCAAAGGTCATTATTGTCTTAGTACATAAACAAATTATGGTTGGCACGCTCACAGGTCTTCTTTAGGTTTTCTTTTTTTCATGAAATACAGCGTAGTTCTCACATTCACCTTGCAGACGTTCCATATTTTTCTAATCGAAATGAGAACGGAGAACGTGTCCTTCAATGGATTCGCACTTTTACAACAATTGCTGACAGAGCAACTCAAGAATTTAGAGTAGATTCATTCGAGTGGAATAACACTTTGTCCTTGCAGAAAGTTAACACGTCGATGATCGATGCAGGGATAGTGGCATGTTAATGTTAATGACTTTCTTACTGAATTTTGGCTCGTTAATGAAACTCAAAGAACTGCTCATTCTCCATGATTAATGATGCAGCAATTAGCGATTGGAACAAGTGAGCCGAAACACAAAAGAGCTAATGCAACCTCTGAAATTATATATTCATTCAAAGAATAGTCTTGGCTGGCCAAAATTGTACAAATTATGACGAAGGAAAAATCTTTGCGTGATGTTTCTTTGTGTGCGAAAATTAGTGTGGCTTATTCAAGAGCTTCGGTTTATATATATGGGAGCTGAGGATGTTCGAATTCACTATAATTCACATTCCTACACAGTTGAGTGATGAGTAAAATTGTATTCCAGTGAAGCACGGATGAATCCATAAAAAGTATTATACGATAAAGGATATTATACCATAAAGTTAGCACCGCAAACCACAGCACTTAAATGGTGCAAACAATTTAACGATCTCATAACATCCCGAATCCCGTTCAGTGTCCGGTCTTGTATGCTTCACTGACTTCACATTGAAAGTCCGGGTACGTAAGTATGTTCGCATTGATGTAATTTGTTTCTTTCCACGAAATTAAAACGTTTATTACAATCTTGATACGGAACAGGTTCTAACTTGAACCGTACGTACGAAGAAAGTTCTCTGAAATACACGAAAATAGGATTTTGTCAATCATTCCCCTTCCATGTATCCTTTCAAAATGAAACGTACAATTGTGATGAAAGCTTACAAAACTCACAAAATTGACAATTTTGTCTTGTTTCTTTGCAGCACATGAATTTTTGATGTTAAAGGGCGATTACATGTCTTTATAGGGATTATGATTGCTGACTGCCACGATGCAGTGAGCTTGAATGAATTGTTGCAAAATCTTTCGTTCTTTTCAAGATATTTTCTTCTTTATTCATATGATTATTGCAAACGATTGAATCAATGAGAGATTGCAATCATTCAGTCCATTCTGTGCAGATACACCTCACTCACTCACACACAAAACAATATTGCATGAGGATTCCTTCTCCTCACCTGAAATCTTTATTAACTCCTATCGCCACTAATGATAGGTATATGCATGCACTATGCATTCTTCACACAGTGAATAAAGTTGCTACCATGTTATGCCTTGCTAGTCCTCTATAGTATACATATCATTATCTCTCAAGCCTTTTCTATGTACATATCGTCTAAACAAAAGGCCATGAAATAATACTGTGAGACTCCTGTTGGGAATTTCGCATGGCAAAAATAGTAAAAAAATGTACAAGAAGTAAAGGTATAAAGCAATCACTAGAGAACACAAGCGGTTATGGCCTACCTAGTAAGTCTAACATATGTCATGATGGCATGCCGTGCGTGGTGGTGGGCAAAACTTGAAAAGTTATGATATTTCTGTACCCTTGTAAAGCTGAGCATAGGACGTCTATAATATAAGATAACCACGATTCAATTACTAATTGCACGTACATCACCTACCTCTCACCACAACATTGATTTCAACGTAGAATGGTAGTAAAATTCAGTCATACTCACCAGTGAGATATTCACTGCAACAACTCACGAACGATACAGATTTCAAGAAATTGAAGATCTGCAAGTAAAAGATGTGCTTGTGATTAATTGAGCATACATACGCAAATGATGTGTGCCGTAAATATTAGACGTGGAGACGATCCGTTTATGTGCACGAACATAGGTAACCGTTCATAATTAAGTGCATACATATAAAAATACTAATTTGTTCTACATTGCACGTTCGAATAGAGGATACATAAAATAAGCAGAAAAGTGGTTTGCATTTGCACAGTCTTCAATCTAATCCTCGTAAGAAGTATGAGAACGGTGGGGTAAAAAACCGAGCAGAAATTCCATAATATCCTGTCATGTCATGAGTCATGTTTCACTCCAGTTTCTACATTGACGTTAGTCCGAGTGCTGGAGCCTAGATCTCCATCGTAATGAAATATATCGCTCAGGTAGTATATGAAATAAGCGTTGGCTGTGATGCAAGCATTTTTTATTCAGGTAGCTCTTCAGCAAAACTTGATTAAACTCCCTCCGGTTCTGTTTGTCCACTTGCGCAAATGAAAAGTGACGTTGATATCCCAACTTTCAACTTCTTGAGAATTTTAAAATTTCTTTTTGGAATAAAGCTTATCCCAATCCAACTTTCAGCTTCATAAACCCCTTGAAATCTTTTCTGAAATAAATCCCTTGAAATTCAAAGCACTCTTCGTCAGTTTATACCTAACCGCAAAGAAACGAATAAATAATGCGATTCCGACAGTTATAAGTTTATTTAAATTTTGGATGGAAAGAGTTACACTGATGAGTCTTCCTTTGTTGCGCATTCTTCCTCAGTTGTCTGGTTTTTTGTACACAGAGATTTACTTTATTTCTAAGCTGAACATAAATTGAACGCTTGAAGTCTACGTGATTCGCTTCCTGAAAAGTGAATCAAGTTCAGGTGTGTACGTCTTTTTACAAAGGAAGGCAAGTTTTGTGCTTTTATGAGAAAAATAATCATACATTTAAGCCACGCGATCTCTTTTTTTGTCAAATAAGGAACCGAGTGGACTCTTAATTCCATTCTTTTGCAACTAAGTGGGTGGGCTTTTGCTGTGTTCAATGCGAATCAAAAGATAAGTATTCCGTGGAAAATTTTACACGTAAATAGAAGATTGATGAGTGTATCTACAGTAGTGCTAGGATTCAAATCATAACAATCAATCATTATCATTACAGACTTGCTTCAGCATACAGAATACTTACGACCAATTACCACATATTCAAAGCTCATAACCCATTTCGACCGCGTATTTAACCAAAATTGATTTTTACGAATAAGGGTTGTGGTTTGAAGGTCTTAAGTTTGAAATTTATGGAAAATAGAATGCTCAAAAATCAATTTATGTAGTATTATGTTATTTCAAAGTCCAGCCTAATAGTTTGGGTTTTCCTTATGCAATACCTGCACATTGATATTTACTTTTATGGCCGAAGCATGTTAGTCATCTAAAACCATCAATTCGATTTTTTACATCACTATTGCTCATAATTACGCAACACTGTAAAATCAGTATTCATCGTATTTGTTAATCGGTACCTTCTATTCGGACGTCGTTCCGAATGACCAGTGAGTTGGGCTATATTTCATAGAAGTTGCCCAACGAAATGAAATCAGCAACTCACAAGTCGGTGATTTGCAAGTCTTTAGAAGTTGCTTTTAAATCGCCAATTTGCATTTTAATAGTGGCATGTGTGCGGCTGCCACAGAGGTGACTTCTTATAAGCAACCCTGAAACTGATGTACAACATTTCCATTGCAGCAGTTTAATTAGGACATGGGTCTCCCAATGCCTAACGTTGACTTTTGTGAGAAGGTATTAAAACACGAATATTGTAAGTGGAGCCTTAAGATAGTTTGACAATGATGTCAGACATGCCTATGACATTAAGTGACAAGCAATAAAACTTACAATGTGCACTTGGTACATAATGAGATTCTCAACTGCAATAAAATGCACACTTTTCCATCAATACAGCAATTATGTAAGCAAGCAACAATTCGCATCCCTGAGTTTTTTTGTAATTTTGCAACATTAACGATTTTGAAGTTGTATAGAGTAACAATGATTTCATATCATACCAAACGCCATCGGCGTTAAGGATAACAAGCAGTGAAAAAGATAAAAGGGATAGTATCTCGTTAAGAGGAACGTTTGGAGATTTGCACTTCGTAAAAAGGACGACTTTATTGGAGGTGAATATTTTCTATGTGCATATAACTGTATGACTTTAAATGGCATAATACCAACCAACCAACTTTATGCACTCCTTATCGTGTTGATGTAATAAGGCAAGTCTGCGCTTAGCAGCGTTCAATGATTCTTGAAAAGATTTCGCGTCCCCTAAGTCATCAACTCCATCTGAGCTTGAACTGACTGACATGCCATCGCAGAAAAGATTTCGAACTGACATTTTCCATGCACATTTTAATACCGATGTCGTGAATTGTAAAGTAGCTTGCGTGGTTACGAAAGAGCAATTATAATTTTGAAGGTTATGAATTTCCTAACCAATTTCCACGTCAAATACTTCAAAGTTTTCGCTACAAACTTTTGCGTTGCACTTTGAAAAATTGTCCCTGGCAGTTTATTTGCTTCAGGCTGTGCATTTTTGTAGTTACATACTTTACAAAATTACAAGTGAGAGATAGCTATTGCACAACTGTAGCCAAGTAGCCAGTATTCTGTTGTGTGTAATGCAATCAGAATCAGAATTTTTCTTGGTTGATGGTATACTTATTGTTTGTTGGTGGGCCACAGCCGTAGCAGTGAGAGCAAAAAATTAAAACAAAAACCCCCCTTTTAAAAATATAGTCTGTACATAGCTCACCTCTCAATCACGAATCATTATGAATAGTTTGTCCTAGCTAGTGGAAAGAATCACAGTAAATAGAATGTGCACTGTGAAAAATTCCTCCTTGCAGAATTATGTTCATTCATGATAGGAATTGGATGACGACGGTGGGGATTATTACTTCATGAAACCCATTGACATGACATGGCACACAACAGCTATATGATTATGTGTTGTAGAGTTCACCAATGTTACATTTTCACTGCTCATGATACATCCTCTTTTTTTAAAAAAACAAGCGACTGCAAAAAACTTAGGCAAAAAAGCAATACGCAAAAAGCAGGGTAATGAATAATGACGCCCTTTTGCTAGATGCACTAGAGAATAAAATAGTTAACCGGTATGGGAAATCGTAAGGTTTATGCATAGCACGTAATTCATGCTATAATTTGTGCTTGAAAATTATGATAACATTATGCATGCATGATTTTTAATGTCATATGTGTAAACTATGAGAACGGAACTCATGAAATTCTCAGCCAAAAGCCCTTGCTTTACATTACATAAGTCATTGGTCAAGTTTATTGCGTGATTTGACAAATTGATTTGAGTGCTGTAACGATGTGAAGCCCGGTCGAATAAGAAAATCTTGACCCAATGCAATTATTTAAATTGTTTCATTCCGTACTGTGATGGGAAGATCCTGACAGACAAGTCAACGCGGAAAATCCGTACAAAACTTCCCTAACTGATGGTAACATGTTGTTCTTTGTGTCTATTTTGCATTGTGAGCTGCTGTAATAATTTTACCTTATGATGTATCAGTACTCATCCAAAATTGTAAAGCTATTTAATATTTAGCCTGATTCAATGCATATACTGATAGAAATTAAAGCAGAATCTTTTCCCTTAGCTATGGAGAGCTCATTTATAACAAAACAAAAAATACGGTAGTATTTAAATGGTACAAGGTTATGTACAACTTGATTACACCTTTTACACGCATGCACAGGTTAGGTTATACATCTGACGAAAGTTCAATTTTACTTAAAAAATCAATCAAGAGACATCTGGATGGAGATGTACACCGTTCACCTTTGAATATCAACTTTTATTTTGGAAAGTGTGTATACATACTACAAACATTAGCTTTATAAGCTAAATGTAAGACTCGCATTAAAATCGGATAATTTATTCCGGACCGGATAGCAAAGATACTGCTTTTGTAACAAAAAATGCAACAAGTCAGTTCAGTTAGATGAAGGAAAAAACATTGCGTACGCACAAGGTTTTCGCAACATTCGCTAAAAAAATTACATTCCCATAATAGCTGACACAAACAAATCATACCGAGTAATTACACTTCCTACGAAAGTATGGTAAAATAGTTGCATTTATCAACCAAATCCATCTAAATGTTCCTAAATGTTCCTAAGGTTCACTGGATTCAGCGCAAAAAATCATCTACCTATTCACGTAGCTTAAGATTATCTTGCAATTATGTGTATGACTCATCCCTGAGTCTATAAACTCATTCGGAAAATACCGACATAAATACTCACACAAAACACATTATGTATTATTAAATATCATAAACTGATGTCTTGATGTATTCCTCAAGTCCTCTTCATGCAAATCCACTGCAAGCAAAGCTGGTTTGCATACCACCTACTAATATAAATAGTAATTAAAACCATTGTAATATTTCATGGATGAAGAACGCGATTACGTAGTTAATGTTATACAATGCTTAAATATAAACTTGGCTTAATTCCCACTGATTAATAAACTTCATGCATGTAGGTATATTCCTTTTTTTAGATCTTTTATTAAGCATTACCACGAGTACGCAGTCTATGATGAATACGGAATCTTTTGAGAAGTCTCACGGTCACATACGTATACACATCATTAACATAGACGGCTTATAGTTTACGTCTGTTTTTATTTTAACAATAAAAACACAAAGTTCCCCCGTCATATCCTTATTCATTATTATTAAGCAGCAGAAAGGATCCAACATCGCAACATCCAACTGATCCAAAGTAAGTTCAGAATACTGGTACGCTGCATGAAGAAGCCTCATTCCAAGCATTTGGTGCCAAGAACATTTGATATCTAGGCTACTTCAATCTGTTAAGTACACAGGTGTTATAATTCAGACACGGTAACAGTAGTTCCTCTTTTTATGCAGTGACCAATGTTCTGCTTATACCAACTTCTGCGTCACCACTTCGACACTGTGTGGCGTTATAAAGTGATAAGCCATTGTAAATGTGTTATTTGATGAATATACTTATGGACGCAAAAATGGGTGATTTATATTTTACACGGTCAATGGTCAACAGTGCAATGCAATCACTTAAGTCATTTCCTGCCAAGACCATGAACTGAAACCCAGTCAAACATACTCATTCTAGACTAGACATGGCAGAGTTAAAGGCAACTATTCAAAATGGAGCGTTGAGATGGGCAATCAGTGAAAACTTTTTGAGCAACTAAAAAAGTCCGTGAAACATTAACATTTCTACTAATTTTGTGTGCAAGGAGCGGTAAACCAAACAAAAGCTAACGGTATTTTGGATTTTATTTAATGAGAAGATCATAAGATGAGTAAATGATTCTTACACCTTTATGTTCATGTTAAGGTGTTCTCCATTTACAGTAGCCACAAAACAAAGCATGTTAAATTCTTCTTGCACATCCGTAGCAAGCCTTAATATTGCATTCATTGATGAACACAAGAAAGAAGGCATTTCATAGAAGGAAACTGAGCTACAATACATTCGTCTAGAAAGATTATCATGTCATGGCAAAGCAGGAAAAAAACGTAGCGTGTATACCACTAATTTCCCTAATTTACAGAAGCCATCAACGTCGACACTTTTAACCCCGTGTTAGATTTTGTGATAGTATGCACTTTTGGTCTTGGTACATATAAAGCTGATGCATATCACGTTTTCACGTTGTCAATAATCACAGTCTTACTATCCTGTTTATATTTTATTTTACTTTAATCAAGTACTTACTACTTGTTGCAGTTTGCAAGTCTGCAAAAAAATTAATGTTGCTTGGCTTGCTTCATAGTCTGATCATTTTTACAATCCTTTCATAGTGTCATACAGTAATAATGACTTATTATTTCTGCTGAACAGAAGTGACTTAAAACTATAACTAATGGTTGGCTATTGATGACTGAAATTTAGCAAAAGATAAGGCATGTTTATCGAAATCTTATTAAGAATCTACCACGCATTGCATGAATAAGAAAATACGAATGGGAAAGTGCATATATTTTACTGTCCACAATGGCAGAAATAAAACCTGAAAGAAGTACTCTCTTCTTACTCACCAATCTTCTACGAACACTTGTTTTATGAAGATTTTTACGAATAAATGTGCTTTGAAGACGTTTAGGGTTGAGTTGAGATGCATGCCGAAATGCTATATAGTACAATCCCGTTTGACATGATGACCTCGACATTTCTTTATTTGTAGGGCGAAATAGAGAGTCAAACGAGATGACGCTTAAAAAGAAGAAAAACACTCTCGATTTTTGCGAAACTTGTTCATATTCAATCAAGTATATATAAAGTGTAAACATAATATTAGGCTCTTGTTGGGTAAAGAATGAGTATGATAGTAATATTTTCTTTGCTGTATACAGTAGGCTAAACATGTATTTTGCAAATTCACATCTCTTCTAGCCCCCTTAACTTATGTAGAAGTTAAAAGGGAAACCCAAAAGGATGAGATGAGTGTAATCTCAGCCAGCGGGTATTAAAAGATCATATGTGTTCTCCATTTTACATTAATACTGGTTGCTAGTATAACAAGTATGAATTTTATCAACCTTCGTACATTTATCTATTTATCTTGATTAGATGAATTAACCATGATTTAATTTGGAAGTTAAAGTTACCCTGTTTACATATTTCCACGAATTTACACAACGCTAAGTCTGCTTGAGCGATAATTGAGAAGTCCAGGATGGAATGGTATGCAAGGGTGCGGTTGCGACGACTTGCGAGCAAATGACGTCAGCAAACAGCTTAAACGATAAAAATGCATTACTACTCTAATTTTCTATTCTACATTAAACAGAATGGCCGGAATGCTAATCCGATATTGACGCGGAGAAGTCCTACAGTGCCACGGCTTCAGGTTAAGACATTGATGTAAATATGTAAGAACAGGTTTTTGTTCCATATTATGCTGAACATTTCTTATGATATGGTTGATTAGCTTAACACTACTCAAAATCCAGTGTAAAATATAAAAGAAAGGAAATGATGCCTTACTACGATGACGCATATATACTAGGTAAAACTATCTCAATGCTGTAATGACTTCAATCGTGTAATTGGTAATTTGGTAATAAGTGGTAATAAACATGACTTTGGTTAATTGAATGGAAATATTAGGAGTTTATATTTGTCTTTACAGCCTTAACCCTTAACTCACCAAATACTTGAAGTCATAAACTGTCACTGACAAACCATTTTCTTCTGTTCAATTTGAACTTTAAATAGACGACAGTTCTGCATTATTTTAGGTAGGTGTCAATACACGTTACGCAAGGTTAAGGACAGAATACGTTTACACAAAAGTAATGAAGAAATCAAATGCCAAAGCCAAAATATCATACCTTCCTGGCATATGGCAGATCAACGACTACAACATGACTGTATAGTTTTTACATTTTATTGACTGCGAGTGATGCAATTCAATACATTCAAGATGACATTTCTGCTCGTGTAGTTTTCCTTGAACATGAATGAATAAAAGTAGTTTTGTAGTTTGTTCAGTTTGGTGTAATGATTATATAATTCACCAGCGTTTAGAAATAACCTAGCGAAATTTTGTAACACATGTTGAAAGGGCAAGTCTAGAAAGAACAAGAAATTCTTCCTCAGAAATGTAGGCACTCGACATTTTACAACGGTCAATGGGACAAATCTCAGTAAGCGTCCATGGTACGGCCAGCTCATTGGCGTCTATCAAGCTTGCTTGCTGTAGACTCTTTACCTGGATAAAAACCTTGATGACTTGACGAGGGCTAGTTTTTGGGTGTCCTGTCCTCCATCAAACAAAAATCAAACCAATCCACCATGAGACCTAGAGCAAATCTATAAGCCAGAGAACAGGAAGACAGACTATTCTTAATAGCTCGTCTATGATGCCTTGACGCTTCAATTAGACGAGCAAAATCTCATCAAGTAGGTCAAAGGATGAGAACTGAAAACTGAAAGTGAAACGCTGTAGAGTAGAGTAGGAATCTCACGCTCACTCACGGCTGTACATAATTTTGTTGCAAAAATACTTGAGATGCATATCGCTATCAATGTGTATTTATCACGTACGCATTAAACACATTTTGTGCTGATATGGCAGGGTTGTATAGATAGAGTGAGGTTATAATATAACTTGTGCAGTAGTATACAGTGTACGCCCCACAAAACATACAAGCAAATTGCATTGGTAATATTTGTATTCGTAAACTGAACTCACACATTGCTTTTATTTGCATTACGTATATTTTTATTATGGTAAAATCCAATAACGAATAACGAAAATCAGACAGCCACCAACAATAATCAATGGTAATTGTAGTTGTGAGGGAATAAGTAACCAGTAAAAATGACTGAACTGCAGCTATTAAAGAATTCAAGCCTGAAGGGATAAAAAATGCTACCGAAATAGGCTTATGTGACAGTGGTTCACATGTATCATACCACAAATGAATGAATTAAAGGGATCACATCAGAAAGATGTGATATGCTTGCAAATATCAAATAATGAATTCCACTATGTACATCAACTGTTTTTAGGACACTATGATTGTATTGTTTAACTAATTTTTGTGATTTTACACAATTGCACGATGAATTATGAATACCTAAATAATACTACCTAGATATACTTTGTACATGTAAATAAATAGTAAATACGTAGGAAAGCAAGGGTCATCCAAAACTTCATTGATTGAGTTTATATTAACATAAATAATAATATCCACCAATGTAAATTTTCCACTTCCACACAAGTACGAACGAACTATACCTTACATTTCCCACATTGTGCAAAGTAAGGGCAACCTTGAGCCATCTACCTAAATGGTGTACCCTAATAACCTATAGCAAGGGTTAACTGAATTGTGAATTAATAAAGAAAACAGGAATTCGCATCAGTCACATGAATCAAAACAACAGTATACACTGTACACATGCATATAAGTTATATGCAATTCATTCTTTGACTACATCATATCAAATGTAAAAAATGACATAGACTAACATTAAGTACCCACTGTACGGCAACAATCAGTGTAAAAAATTGTATTGGGTCAATACGGGATGGGATGGAGAATAAATTTTAGCATTCATGTGAGATTTGCCATCTTTATAAAAACATTGAACAGTTCTTGTTTGCTGTAGAAAACAAAAAAATGTGTGAAAAACATGCTGACACATATAAAAAGCATTAAAGCATCTACTTCGTAGGACAACCCTTGACAATTATTGTTAACTCATCTCTACACATATCGTGTTTACTACACATTCAAGGTAAATCACTTCAAATGGGCAATGCCCTATTCTCTGCTGCATTCTCGCTAGCATGAATGCCATTTTTGAAGGTGGCTTCGATACGTTCTGGGTCAGTTTTGTGATACAAACAGATAGGTGATAAGGATGACGTTCGAGTTACATAATATACCGTGTTCTCATTAGCAAATGAAAGTATATTTTTCATCAATTGTTAACTTAAAAATCACAAGTAAATCGAAACGATATTCTACATTTTAAATGGATCAGTCCACATTTAATGAACGTTATTCTAATTACAACAGTCAAATGGAAATTTTTGTAGGGATAGAATAGCAAATATTATTCAAAAAGGTACATACTAGGGTATTCATATTCAAA
>JAHZNA010004860.1:0-10778 GCA_027743935.1 Sinodicranocentrus sp. ZH6 | reverse complement strand
CTTTAAAATAAATTATAAAAAGATAAGCTAAACAAGCTAGTGGGTTCATACCCCATTTATAAGAGTATAAATCTCTTTCTTTTTAATGTTAATTAAATTTTACCAAATAATATTTATTATATTTTTAATACTGAGAACAATAATTTCTGTGTCAGCAAATAGATGATTTACTAGATGGCTAGGGCTAGAAATTAACTTAATAAGTATAATCCCCCTTATACTTATTAAATTAAATGCTAAAGTAACTGAAGCTTCTATTAAATACTTTTTAACTCAAGCGATAGCTTCTTTACTACTAATTTTATCTATTATATTCAACTACGAAATTTTAGAAACAATAAAAATAGAAATAAGTGATATTATACTCATGTCAGCAATAATTATAAAAGCAGGAATGGCCCCCCTCCATTTCTGGTTTCCCCAGGTTATTGAAAATTTAAACTGGGAACAATGTATAACCATAATAACATGACAAAAAATTGCCCCTTTAATCCTTTTGTCTGCGGCAAACTTAAATCTTATTCTACTTTTCAGAGTTGTTTCCGTGGCGACAGGGGCCATAGGAGGACTTAACCAAAATAAAATAAAAATCATTTTAACTTACTCTTCAATCTCCCACGCTGGATGAATACTTCTTTGCTGTAAAATAAATTTTAACACATGAGCCACGTATTTTTTTATTTACTGTACTTTATCTGTAAGAGTGATATTTTTTCTAAAAGTTCTATCCGCAGAAAATAATTTTAATGAAGTAAATAATTGACCTGTCAGCAAAATAATTAAATACTCGTTTATCTTAAATATAATATCTTTAGGAGGGCTCCCCCCTCTCCTAGGATTTCTGAGTAAACTTTTAGTAATCCAGATAATTATTTTTTCAGAAATAAATTTTATTTTATTAATTTTTGTTATCAGCTCATTAATCTCTTTATATTTTTATAGCCGAATTATTTATTCTTCCCTAATAATTAAATCTAACAATTTAAATATTAATTTTTCTAATAACCCATTTTTTCTTAGTATACTAGCCTCAGTGGCAATTTTTTGAAATATTTTTATTCCTCTTATTTACATTTTAAACTAAAGTTTTAAGTTAATAAACTATAGTCCTTCAAAGCCTAACTTATAGGTGCAACCCTGTAAACTTTAAATTTATAAACTTAAAGTTTTACTAAAGATTTGCAGTCCTTAATCATACACATTGACTAATAAATTAACAGAAGAAAAATTAATTTCATAACTAAATTTACAGTTTAATGCCTATCGATCAGCCATTCTATTGGTCGGTGGCTTTACTCAACTAACCATAAAGATATCGGCACTATATACTTAATTTTCGGTGTCTGGTCAGCTATAGTAGGGACAGCTTTTAGAGTTTTAATCCGCTTAGAGTTAGGGCAACCAGGAAGATTTATTGGAGATGACCAAATTTATAATGTGATAGTGACAGCCCACGCTTTTATCATAATTTTTTTCATAGTTATACCTATTATAATTGGAGGCTTCGGAAATTGACTAGTTCCTCTAATAATTGGTGCTCCAGACATAGCTTTCCCCCGAATAAATAATATAAGTTTTTGACTACTCCCCCCGTCATTAACTTTATTATTAGCCGGAGGATTAGTAGAAAGAGGGGCAGGAACCGGTTGAACAGTATACCCGCCTTTAGCGGCGGGTATCGCCCATGCAGGAGCTTCAGTAGACTTATCAATCTTTAGCCTTCATCTAGCAGGGGCCTCTTCTATTTTAGGGGCCGTAAATTTTATTACTACTATTATTAACATGCGGACCCCAGGAATAACTTGGGACCAAACCCCTTTATTTGTGTGGTCTGTATTCCTTACTGCTATTTTGTTACTTTTATCCCTACCAGTTCTTGCAGGAGCAATCACAATATTGCTAACAGACCGTAATTTAAATACAGCTTTTTTTGACCCCGCTGGTGGCGGGGACCCTATTTTATACCAACACCTATTTTGATTCTTTGGTCATCCGGAAGTGTATATTTTAATTTTACCGGGGTTTGGTATAATTTCTCATATTATTACATTTGAGAGAGGTAAAAAACAAACCTTCGGGCAGCTAGGTATAATTTACGCTATAGCAGCAATTGGCTTACTAGGATTTATTGTATGAGCGCACCACATATTCACAGTAGGGATAGACGTAGACACCCGAGCATACTTTACTACTGCCACAATAATTATTGCGGTGCCAACTGGAGTAAAAATTTTTAGATGAATCGCAACTCTTCAAGGGAGATCGTTAACTATAACGCCTGCCTTAATGTGAGCTATTGGGTTTGTATTCTTATTTACTGTTGGAGGGTTAACAGGAATTATTTTAGCTAACTCATCTATTGATATCGTTCTACACGATACATACTATGTAGTAGCACATTTTCATTATGTACTATCTATAGGAGCTGTCTTTGCTATTATGGCAGGATTGATTCATTGGTTCCCGTTATTTACAGGGACAAGAATAAACCCCAGCTGGTTAAAAATACAATTTGTTCTTATATTTATTGGAGTAAATTTAACTTTTTTCCCCCAACATTTTTTAGGACTGAATGGAATACCTCGACGTTATTCAGACTACCCAGATGCCTTTACCTCGTGGAATATTGTTTCGTCTATAGGAAGATATATTTCAGTAGTCGCTATTTTAATTTTTAGATTTATTATTTGGGAAGCAATAAGATCTAATCGTCCTGTTATTTATTCGTATATTCAACCCTCTTATATTGAATGAATGCAAAATAACCCTCCTTCTGAACATTCCTATAGTGAACTTACTCTAATTTACAATTTCTAATATGGCAGACTAGTGCACTGAATTTAAGCTTCAAACATGAATAAATTATTCTGTTAGAAATTTCAACCTGGGCTGCTCTAAATTTTCAAAACGCTGCTTCTCCTTTAATAGAACAATTAATTTTTTTCCATGATCACACCATAACTATTATTATTCTAACTGTAACAATTGTTACATACAATTTAATCTCAACTTGTACTAATAAAAATATTGATCAGTATATATTGGAGTCCCAACCATTAGAATTATTTTGAACAATTGTGCCAAGATTTATTTTAATTTTTATTGGGCTTCCTTCAATTCGGTTACTGTATCTTCTAGATGAAGTATACAAACCTTCAATTACTTTAAAAACTATTGGGCATCAATGATACTGATCTTACGAGTACTCAGATTTCTTAAACCTTGAATTTGACTCTTACATAATCCCGTCAACTGAACTAACAGACAAAGGATTCCGGCTTTTAGATGTAGACAATCGAACTGTTATTCCTATAAATAGACAAATTCGAACCTTAATCTCGGCAGCTGACGTTTTACACTCATGGACTGTGCCTGCTTTAGGAGTTAAAGCAGATGCAGTCCCTGGGCGACTAAATCAAGTTAATTTTTATATTAATCGCCCTGGCCTATTCTTTGGGCAATGCTCAGAAATTTGCGGTGCAAACCATAGATTCATACCAATTGCTATCGAGAGAGTTCCTTCTAATATTTTTATTAAATGAGTTAAAAACAATTTAAGCTAAATAGTTAAATGGCTGAAAGTAAGCAACGGTCTCTTAAACCGCAGAATAATATAATAACAAATATTTTTAACTAAAAAATTAGTTTAATAAAAATATAATCTTGTCAAGATTAAGACATTTAATCAAATATTTTTTTTATCCCTCAAATATCTCCTCTTTTATGATTAATACTATTTATTTTATTCTCTTCGATCCTTATGCTTATAATAGTTAAACTATATTTTTCCTCTAGCAAAAAAATTTTTTTAAATAAAGCAGAAATCCTAAACTCAACTAATTTAACATTAAACTGAAAATGATAAGAAATCTATTTTCCGTATTTGACCCTTCAGCATCATTTAGAATATCTTTAAACTGGTTAAGTTCACTAATTTTTTTGTTTTTTATTATTCCATCTTTTTGAATTATCCCCTCAAAGTTTTATCTTTCAGTAAATGTAATTGTAAAAAAACTTCATTTTGAATTTAAAACACTTTTAAGCGAATCATCTTTCCCTGGGAGATCATTTATTTTTATTTCTTTATTTATATTAGTTGTGTTAAACAATTTTCTAGGATTATTTCCTTATATTTTTACAGCAACTAGACACTTAACAATAACTCTTACGTTAGCCATACCCTTATGGCTATCTTTTATATTATTTGGTTGGGTTAAAAATACAAACCACATATTTGCTCATTTAGTCCCTCAAAGAACTCCCACAGCATTAATACCTTTTATAGTTCTTATTGAGTCAATTAGAAATGTTATTCGACCAATTACCCTTTCTGTACGTTTAATAGCAAACATAGTAGCAGGGCATTTACTAATAACACTATTAGGTAACCAAACTGCAGTAGCATCAAATATTATTCTTGTAAGACTTATTGTTACACAAATTATACTACTGACCCTAGAAAGAGCTGTAGCAATTATTCAATCTTACGTGTTCGCCGTTTTGACTACTCTTTACTCTAGAGAAATTACATCTCACTAATGATAATTAAAAGAAATCATGCATTTCATCTAGTTGACCAAAGCCCATGACCGATTACCGGTGCGGTGGGGGCCTTAATATTAACCTCAGGGATTGTAAAATGGTTTCACTCTTTTAATACAATACTATTTTTTTCAGGAGTAACTGTACTAACCCTAACTTGTATCCAATGGTGACGTGATATCAGTCGGGAAAGAACTTTCCAAGGACTTCATACTATTATTGTGTCTAAGGGTATACGGTGGGGAATAATTTTATTTATTACTTCAGAAGTATTATTTTTTTTTTCATTCTTTTGAGCTTTTTTCCATAGAAGACTTGCGCCTTCTATGGAAATTGGGCTTCAATGGCCCCCCATAGGGATTTTACCGTTCAACCCCCTTCAAGTACCTTTACTGAATACGATTATTTTATTAGCCTCAGGTGTCACCGTTACATGAGCCCACCACAGAATAATAGAAAGAAAGTTTTCACAAACAACGCAAGGATTAACTTTAACAGTTATTTTAGGAGTATACTTTACATGTCTTCAAGGCATAGAATACTGAGAAGCCCCATTTACTATTGCAGACTCTGCCTACGGATCAACTTTTTTTGTAGCAACAGGATTTCATGGTTTACATGTTCTTATTGGGACAACTTTCCTGTTAACCTGTTTAATCCGACATTCAAAATGCCATTTTTCTATAGGGCACCACTTTGGGTTTGAGGCAGCAGCATGATATTGACATTTTGTGGATGTAGTATGATTATTTTTGTATTTAAGAATCTACTGGTGAGGAAGATAAACTATACTCTTATTATATAAGTATGTTTAACTTCCAATTAAAAGGTCCTGGCAAGGAGAGTATAATTATAATAATTTTTTTACTCTCAATAGGGCTCTCGTTAATCTTAATTTTTCTGAATTCTTCCATTAGAAAAAAAAACTTTATTGACCGAGAAAAACCTTCCCCTTTTGAATGTGGGTTCGACCCCAAAAGATCCTCTCGCCTACCTTTTTCTTTACGATTCTATTTAGTAGCGTTAATTTTTTTGATTTTTGATGTAGAAATCACTTTAATTCTCCCGATTCCTTTATTAGTAAATTTTATAAACATAAAATTTTTAATTTTAATTTCAGTATTCTTCTTTTTGATTTTAATTTTAGGATTATTCCATGAATGGAATGAAGGAGCCCTTCAATGAGATAATTAGGGACATAGTTAAGTATAACATCTGGGTTGCATTCAGAAGGTGCTGACTTTACAGCTTTTCTTAAATAAGAAGCGAATATTTGCATTCAGTTTCGACCTGAAATTAGGTTTACACCCTTATTTTTATTAAATGAAACCAAATTAGAGGTATGTCACTGTTAATGATATTTAGAATGTAATTCCATTTAATAAAAAAGGATGACCAAAAATAAGCCGCTAACTTAATTTTTTAGCGGTTAAATTCCGTTACTTTTTTTAATTAAATTAGTTTAAAAAAAAACATTACATTTTCATTGTAAAAATAAATTTAATTTATTTAATTATTTAAAAAGTAAAAACTTACCTTAGTTTCTTCAGAACTACACTCTAATTTAAGCTATTTAAATAAATAAACAAATATAAGTAAATAATTAAAATAAAAAAAATAAATAAATAAGATTTTACATTAAAAATGAAAGAAAAATCTAACTTTACAGAGTAATCCTTTAACTGTTTATTGGAACCTTGGCCTCCGATTAGTTCTACTCAACCTTGGTCGAGATATTTAATTAAATACTCCCCAGATTTTAATAAAGGTATTATTCCTAAAGTTGACAAAAAAGGTATAAATCACATTCCGCCTATAAAGTAAATCAAATCTCTTAATTTTTTAAAACTTAACAAATAAAAATTATTTATTAAAACATAACTGGTTAAAATAAATATTAATACACCAATTAGAATAATTAATTTAAAAAAATAAGGTAGAATAATAAAATATACAGGAAAATAAACCCAAGATATTAGGCTTCCAGCAGAAACGGCCATAGTAAATAAAAAACTCATAGGTAAAAGTATACCTCTATATTCTTCTAAATGAACTAAACTCTTTAAACCAAGATTTTTAAAAAACAAGTAGTAGGATACACGCACAGAGTAAGTTACTGTAAAAAATGTTCCTAATAAAATAACTAACATTATATAAAAATTTATCCCTCCAGTTATATAAACTTCTAAAATCAAATCCTTAGAATAAAACCCAGATATAAAAGGAAACCCGCATAAAGATATGGAACAAGCTATGAAATAAAAAGATCTAACAGGGCATCCTGTTATCACTCCACCCAAATAACGAATATCCTGGGTATCCCCCATCGAATGAATAAAAACTCCTGCGCATAAAAATAATAAAGATTTAAATAAAGCATGAGATAAAAGGTGGAAAAAAGATAAATCAAAATAACCTAAAGACAAAACTATTATTATTACCCCCAACTGTCTTAAAGTAGACAAAGCAATAATCTTTTTTAAGTCCATTTCAAAATTAGCTCCTAACCCAGATATAAACATTGTAAAGCTACCAATATAAAATATAAATATATTAATATTTAGTAAGCTGTTAAACCGAATCAAAAGATAAACACCGGCCGTTACTAAAGTAGAAGAGTGTACTAAAGCAGAAACCGGGGTAGGAGCTGCCATAGCAGCAGGCAGCCAAGCAGAAAAAGGAATCTGAGCTCTTTTAGTTATACCAGCCAAAACAACTATACATAAAATAAAAAATAATTCTTCATTATAGTATATAACTTGAATAAAATAAAAATCTCAAGACCCATAATTAGCAAGTCAAGAAATTCTCAATAGCAAAGCTACATCCCCCACCCGATTGGAAAGAATGGTCAACATCCCAGCATTAGCAGATTTAACATTCTGGTAGTAAATAACCAAACAATAAGAAACTAAACCTAAACCATCTCAACCTAAAAGAATTCTAATTAAATTAGGGCTAATAATTAAAAATAATATAGATAAAACAAATAGAAATACTAATATAATAAATCGATAAATATGCTTATCCCCTTCTATATAATAAGTTCTATACATTAAAACTATAGAAGAAATAAACATAACAAACCCTATAAAAGTTAAACTTATTCAGTCCAAAAGAATTGTTATAACAATCGACGAACCAAAAAAATCGAATAAATTTCATTCAATAAACTTAACCAAAGAAGTTAAATAAAAATTTATCCCTAACCATAATCTAGACAATGAAAAAAAAAGTAATATTAAACCTAAATAATAAGTTACTAGTTTATATTTTAATAAAAAAATTATCTGAGAGAAAAATCTTTCTTAAAGACCACAACTTTATATTTTATATAAAATACTCAGATAATAAATAAATATAAAATAATCAATTTTTAATACTAAAAAATTCACGGGGGCGATATGAAGTAATAATAAATGGTACTCTCGAAAATTTACTTTAAGTATTGATAACCCCCCGTAATAAATTTTTCCATGCTGGGAATAAGAAAAAAGAAATAAAGTAAACACAGCACCAAAATAAGAAGCAAAAGGAAAAAACAGTAATATAATTTTATCAAATTTTAAAATTCTTGTTATTAAAAAAATTTCAGATAACAAGTTAATTGTGGGAGGGGCAGCTATATTTGAAGCACAAAGCATAAAAAAAAATAAAGTAAAGATAGGCAAAATAGTAATTAAGCCTTTATTAATAAATATTCTTCGACTCCCGAAACGTTCATAATATATATTTAAAATACAAAATAAACCAGAAGATCTAAGCCCATGTCTAATCATTATCATTAAAGATCCTCTAAACCCCCAAAAATAATAGCCAAAAACCCCACAAATAACTAAAGACATATGAGCTACAGAAGAATAAGCGACCAAAGCTTTTAAATCATTTAAGCGACAACAAATTAAACCTACATACGCTATTCCTAAAATTCTAATTCCAAAAAAATAATTTCTGTACAATTTTAATCTTCTTATACATAAAAATATGACCCGGTACAACCCGTACCCTCCTAGTTTTAATAACACTCCAGCTAAAATTATAGAACCAGAAACAGGGGCCTCTACATGAGCCTTAGGAAGTCATAAGTGAGTAAAAAACATTGGCATCTTCACTAAAAATGCTAAAGTTAAGCCTATAAAAATAAATAAAGAATAACTATCGTATCTCAAAGAAAATCAAATAAAATTATCTAAACTACCATTTTTATTAAAAAAATAGATTAAACTTAATAAAAGAGGTAATGAAGCTGTTAACGTATAAAACAAAAAATAAATACCAGCCTGTAAACGTTCAGGCTGGTATCCTCAGCCTAGAATAATTAACAAAGTAGGAATTAAAGAAAACTCAAAAAAAAAATAAAAAGAAAGTAAATTTAAAGATCTAAAAGATAAAAAAAGAACTAGTATAAGTAAGTAAACACAAAAAGAGAAGCTAGAAACAGAATTACCTCTTAAAAAAATTCTGTTTCTAGAAAAGTACATTAAAACTCTAACTCAAAATCTCAGTAAAATTAATCTGAAAGAAATTATATCAACTATAAAGTCTACTCTATAAATAAAGTAATCTACTAAGTTTAAATTATAAAAAAATATGTACATTATCGTTACAATAAAAAAACTTCTTACTATCCAAAAATAATATCGGTTTAAGAAAGGTAAAGCTATACCAAATGTCATAGAAACTAAAAAAGTTATCATTATTAAATTAAAAAATTAAATCTTTTAAAATAATCCCCACCATGGGTTCGTCTTATTATTACTAGAATAGATAACCCTAAAGCCCCTTCACAAGCTGTCATAATTAAGTATAACAAAGAAAAAAAGTAAGTTCCTTCAAAAACACTTAATAAAACCACAAAAAATATTCTGATTGCCATAAACTCTAGTCTTAACAGAACTGATAGTAAGTGCTCTCGTGTAGAGCAATAAATCCAAAACCCAGAAAACACGCCTAAAACTCCCAGTATAATTATATTATTAATAAGTTTTTATAGTTTAAAAAAAACATTAGTCTTGTAAACTAAAAATTAAGAAATTATAAAAACTTCAGAAAAATCTTAAAGAGATATCTTTAGCTTCCAAAGCCAAAATTTTTATAAACTACATTCTGATACTAGAAAGACTAAAGATAAAAAAATTAAAGCCATTCTTACTTCATAGGAGATAGTTTGCGCCACCCCTCGAACTGCCCCCAATAAAGCATAATTAGAATTAGAAGACCAACCTCTTCTTATAAGCGTGTAAACTCCAAAACTAGTGCAACAAAAAAAAAATAATCCGCCTAGTCTAAAGTTAATTAAAAGATTAGAATACCCCATAACAGACCATAAAAATAAAAGTAAAAATAAAGACACAACGGGAGAGAAATAATAAATAAAAATATTTGAATGTAATGGTAGAGACTGTTCTTTAATAAAAAGTTTAATAGCATCACCGAAAGACTGAAAAATGCCTAGATAACCAACTTTATTTGGACCTTTACGAATTTGAATGTAACCTAAAATTTTCCGCTCAAACAAAACTATAAAAGCTACTCTAATTAAAACTCTTACCACTAAAAGTAAATACGATAACAAAATTCTTAAGAACTCTAATATGTAAAATATTACTAAATAAAATAATATTTTCATATAAAGATTCTAAGTCAATTGCACTAGTCTGCCAATTTAGTGCCAATAATTACCGCAGAGAGGTCCTTTCGTACTATCAGTACAAGGAAAATCAAAAGATAGAAACCAACCTGGCTCACGCCGGTTTGAACTCAAATCATGTAAAAATTTAATAGTCGAACAGACTATCTTTTGTAAATACTGCTCTATAAAGATTTATTTAATTCAACATCGAGGTCGCAAACAATTTTGTCGATAAGAACTCTAAAAAATAATAACGCTGTTATCCCTAAGGTAACTTTTTAAATTTTTTAATAAAAGATTAGTAAATAATTTTTAAATAAATTTTAAGAAGTTAGCATTATTCTGTAGTTGCCCCAACTAAATAATTATAAGTATGAATAAATCCCCCCAAATCTAAACATAAAAATAATTATAAAGCTCTATAGGGTCTGATCGTCTTTTTAAAAAAATTTAGCATTTTCACTAAAAATTTAATTTCACAATTTTAAATAAATAAAAAACTTTTTAGTTTAACCATTCATACAATTTCCTAATTAAGAAACTAATGACTATGCTACCTTAGTACGGTCAAAATACCGCAGCCCTTTAAAAATTCAGTGGGCAG
>JAHZNA010004859.1:0-12182 GCA_027743935.1 Sinodicranocentrus sp. ZH6 | reverse complement strand
ATGGACACGAACAAAATTTTGGTAGAATCACAATTTCAAAATTCAGAAATTATTGTTAAAATATAGTTTATATCATAAAATATATATATATATATAACTACAATTGTCAATGTGTCGGAATTTTAAATTTTAATTAGCATATTTATTGCCATTAAGGTGCTAATTTGATTCACGCTTTCCGTAAGCTTCTCCTCGAGCAAAGGCTTCATTGCCGAATAAATCCTGGCTATAATTTTTGGATGGAATTGCTAAGTACTTTCAGAATTGGACTTAAAAGAAGTTCATACAATTTTTACGTAAGCCTAGTCGACTAGGGCACAATTCTATCTTGAATATTTTTCAGTTTAGTTTTGATTATGATCACGTTTTTATAGAAATTAAATCTTATTAGGCACCTATAATTTATTTCATTACTGACATGTGCGGATTATAAAAATACACGAATAATTCGGTTCTAATTTTCCCCGAAAATAGAAATAAAGCGAAGTAAAGCCTCCTTCGACTCACGTCAGTCAAGGAGAGAAATCTTTCTTTTCTGTCTTTTCTTGTTCTGCTTTGCTCAGATGAAGATTTCTATCTAGGTGAAATATCCGAGCTAGACGATTGTAGGTACTGGTGACTTTCTCCGTCGTCAGTGGCATAGACAGTTCAGGATTATTCATGTGTTTGTGCTGCACAGGTAGCAGGAGCTGCTGAAATGTAAATGATGAATCTCGTGCCTGCTGTGAATCTCGAATCTCGGGGGAGGGTCGGGGACGTTGAGGAAGCCTGTTTTCTTTGATAAGGGACCTCCCACCTTGGTGGAGAAGTCCTTCTTTGAGGAAGTGATGAATCTCGTGCCTGATATTTGGGAGAATGCCTTTTCGGGGGAGGGTCGGAGTTTGTATTTGTTGGGTTATGGCAAGTATAAAACACTGTGAAGTAAATCCCCCCCACACACACACAGTAAGTATTACGGCACAAAGTACTTGAATCACTTTCAAGGCAAGTGAATCGTCGACGTCGTACCTACCAACAAAGTGACGCTACATGAGTATTATTACAAAATGGCATACCTACGCATGGTTCAGAGAAAAGTACCATTTTAAACTCTGACTAATTTGATCTTTTCCTTAGTATGAGGGAAAACGTCATTAGAAAAAACAGCAGCCTTAATATTTTAAATTCAAAAAAATGCAGAGGAAAAAGAGAGAGCTAAACGACAAGTCTGTCAAGAGCAATGAGATGTTTTTATAACCTCTTTGGTCATGACTATGGAGATTTCAGATTTCGTGAAAGAAACTGAATAGCGAGTAGACTTCCAGTGAAAACGAATCCTTAAATCAACCAAAACCCCTTGGTGCTATTATGCATCCGGAGGAAAGAACTAACCAGCGAAAGTGAAAACTATGCAATGGGAATTATTTCTAATTCTTTCGAATGAAAGACCAGAAGTTTGCTGTCTTGCATGATGATTCTGTAGCATTATTTGACCGAAAGTTTGAAATCGTTATTTGGAGATTTATCCGTTAATTGTTATACCCCGAAGAACAAACTCCATTCAAAATACTTTTCATTGGAAGATAAACACTGAAAATAAATAATGGTTGATATTGTTACCATTCAACGGATCGTTGAATCAGGTCTCCGCACCCAATGGGACAAATGGACAAATGGTGGGTGACGTGCAAGGAAAATTCACTTCTCTAATTTCTTTTGAACCAGATTATATCAATGCAACTAAAATATTTGCCATTCTGGGGGATTTGGTTTGTGTGCAACGTTGCTTGTCACATTGTGTTTCTTGTAGAAATTAATGTTCATAAATATTTGTTATCAAAATGCTGGAACATCAGCGTAATGAGAGGTGTAGCAAACTACATAAAAAACTTTTGGAGAGTTCACATAAATGCAAAGGCAGCCATTGTAGAAAAAAATGTGACAGCGGACGACACAACATTGTATTTGTCAATGTGTAAAAAGTACATTTTTATTGATAAAAAACTTTCTCAAGTAAACGAAAATTATAACAGATTTTACT
Organism: Sinodicranocentrus sp. ZH6; assembly: GCA_027743935.1. Lineage (NCBI taxonomy): Eukaryota > Metazoa > Arthropoda > Collembola > Entomobryomorpha > Entomobryidae > Sinodicranocentrus > Sinodicranocentrus sp. ZH6. The sequence goes on along the minus strand of JAHZNA010004859.1, from coordinate 10,162 downwards.
TACAAAAATTTTCAAAAATTAGTAAATATTTTTAATCCCTAAACATTAAACCATGCACCTATGTATTAAGTAAGTGTTCATAAAATCATCATAGATTATAGATATATTTTGAATTTTGATAAATTTCAATTTATATATTTTTTATAAACTAAAGATATTTTCCATATTTATCCTATTTACGGGTTATTTACGATTGGTAAACATTTATCACAATCCTCACTACATATATTTGCATAATCAGGTAATAATAATTTCTTTATTAAATTTCAATCTACCATAATAATTAATATGTAAATATTTTGAAAAACTTCAAAACTCACTTAATTGAACAGCTCGATCTGGTATTTTATCACAACAAACACAGAAAACAAATGAATTGCCAAGAAAACTCCAGCACAACTCAGGGAAGCACATTCAATCCAGAAAATGATATCAAGGGACGGGATAAAATAAATACTCCAGCGATTGCGAAAGTAGTAGAAAAAGCCTATTCCCTGAATGGCGATGAAAATTACTTGGCATAATACCCATTCAAGAACCTTTTCAAAAGCCTGATGACCATTATGTCCCTATGCGATTAGCAATAGTAAATCAAATTCGGTCCCACACTGTTATTTATCCTTTTTTAAGTATTGTAAACTAACTTACGATTTCTGTAGATTCAAGTAGTTTACAAGCTTGATGGATTTGGAAGGCAATGGGTAAAGCTAAAATTACAAATTCCAGGAATGCCAGTACTCCAAGATACATCACTATCTTGATTAAATCTCCTTGACTTAATGCACCACCTGTCATATAACAATATTCAGCATAAGATTAAATTTCCAGACTTATGAACTCATGTTTCACTTTCACCCATCAAAACTAATTACTCAAAAGCATATCTGGAGTCTGGAGCAGAGACTCATATTTCATAACATTGGAAATGGAGCAGTGAACCTGACTGAACTTACTTTTATCCACATTGTTGACTTCGACTACCAGAGGAAGCATATACCAGAGCAAGGTAACACTGTAGGTTGCCACAATGAAGCAGGTATAGCTTACGGCTAGAGGTATAAAGAGTGACATACCCCAGAAAATCTAAGAAGGTTTGTAAAAGTAGAAGCAGTACAATAAAATCCTATTCCTAAAACCCTTGTAAATCCTTAAATAACTTGTAACCAACTCTTGGTTGATTAATATTTATTCATTTATTCACCCGACTCCAACGTCCGACAATCTTGGCATTTTCCCGTGCTTGGGATGAATCTGTCACTAATTGTGAATCCATTGAGAAACTGTTCCTCAGATTTGGTGTGAAAGGCGTGACTTTTATAATAAAATGTTGCAATTTGAAATGTCGGAAATATTTTTTAAAAAGTTTGTAATTAGAAAATATGGGAGGTAAACTGGTTTCAAGGATTAACTAAAAAATGTTAAGCTCGATGCAGCTGCGAGAAGTGAATTTGCAGAATGGAGAGGAAGACGAGAGAATAGGATGCGTGTTAGAGGGGAGACTGAAAGATGCTGACTGGAATAGAGGAAGAAGGCTTTTCGAAGAATGAAGATATATGATAAGAAATGCACATTTGACTAGAATCAAGCTTTAGAGTCCCAGTTTGACTTCACTGAAAGATTTTAACCATCTGAAAGATGTTGAGGCTGAGTGAGTGAGGTACATACATTATAACTTGGAATGTTCGAACGTTTAATCCATGCCCTGTATCTGTAGATCTGTGGATGCCTTATTGTATAATTTTTTTTATTGTACTCTTGTACCTCATTTGAAGTTTTATGTCCACGCTTGCAACTTCAACTTCAACACAATATATGCAAGCTTGCAAGCATAATATTTATGGAATTATATTCGTGTTGGTCTACTGTGAATTCGATTCTGATGTTTTTAAATTGAGGCTGTTCTGACGTCAACTGTGCATCGTAAAGTTAACTTATTTTTTTATGATATGCATTTGGAATGATGATGTAATGGTTTGACTTAAGTTTAATTTTTGCTGGTGGTGGTGAAAATGGAAAGAAGATATATACTATTTACTAATTACTTATTCTTATGATGACTAAACTGCTCATAAAACCATCAATATCTTAATCGTAATGTGATGTTGTTTACTGATTTTCCCAGTTGACTGTTGATAATTTGATACAAATCTCAGTCTCCAAAAGATGACTAATTCCCCGTATTCCCAGATAGGCACACAGTTAGTGTGCTAAAGGAAATGCTTCTGACGTATGGAAATTAAAAATAAACAAACCTAAATACTACAAGTTAACTTAATTGTCTTTCCTAGCTGCCTTAACATTTCTCGTTAAAAAATATAAACTATATAGGTTTCCGTCTAAAAGCACCTTGACATATTCTGAGTATGCAAAATGCATTAATGTTTTGACAACTAACTACTTTAACTTGAATTCTGCGACTACCTTCAAATAGTATATCTCGCTAATCGCATTTTCGAACAGACGAGCAACATCATGTTCCCTCTGCAATGGAATTGACACAAAGTATTTAAATTTACCATGAAATCCATGGCACGTATAACAAAAGAAATGGTACAAATACTGCACATGCAACGTAGGTATTATATATGTAACTGAAAACGTTACCCCTTAACGGCCTTAACTCTACCATTCAAAGGATCGACAATATATAGTGAACTTTTCTTTACTAACTTTTCATCTTTTACTTTTCGAACCGGTTGTTCATACTTATCATCCACGGACCTCGATGTTTGCATCGATAGCCCCATAATCGATTTCTTTTTAATTTTAATATCTTTAAACTTTGAATCTTTCATTTCACAAATCATATTGCTCATTTCATACTTTTTATTTAAAATTTTCTGAGACAGACTGTTGCGCCAACATTAACTTCATCTTTTGTCCAAACTTTCGGCAACTAGCTTACCGGCATAATCTGACGCTTTGCGAAACAAAGATCCCCATATACACAAGCCTCATGCACTCTGCATCCCATCAGCCGTACTTATTGAGCCGAGTGTGTGCCGTAGGCATTCCTTCACCAAATCCCCTTCTGATATCCCTTATTCCATCCTAAAAAAACCAGAAGAAGCAAATATACATACACATCCTGCCACAAACAACACTCATATCATATCCCTTGTAGCTCCACACCACACACTGTACTCCATCCCCAATCCATATTTACAGAGAAACCCGTTGATACAACAAAGATGATCTTGAATCCAACTTCAGTGATCAGCCGACTCTCTACCTTCATGTCCATGTGTGCGTGTAGGTTTTAGCTATTAGACAGACCATATCATCATCATCATCATCACAAGCTACACTTGTTTTTTAAATGCATTCTTCCACCTACAGGATATACCCCACGAACTTCTAAAAATCCCTTCGCTATGTGCGCTCCCATATATGCATAAGGACTAATTGGAAAAATACATTGTATCTCAAGACCCACGTTGACGATGATGATGATAACTACATGACGTTCTTTTTCTTGTCTCGTCGGTCCTCTCACATATTATTCTTTTACGGCTGGTTTCTTTCTACCATATATCTGCATACTTTTAGCAAGCCATATATACCCATCTCTCTGCAATCTGTGAGAGGTTGAAAATGGCAATTGGATAAAAGTAGGTACAATTTTCCTATATGAGCATATAATATATCTATATCATACTCACCACCACACCACACCACCGACTCACACAAACAACCAACTTGACTCAATAATATTTCTCCTTATGCATTCATCAGAGGGTGTCCCATCCACACATCAGCTCACACAAGAGAGAACAAATATACAGAGCGTAGCATAACGTTACTTCACCTTTTTTTTACCTCATCATCATCCTCCTCATCCTTTTGAAGCGATATTTTTCTCTACACAAAAAGCGAATAGCAAATGTGGTGCTTTTGCTCTTTCTCTCTCTCTCTCTCTGCGTGTGCAAGTATATCCTCAATTTTTAACTTTACTTAAAGCCTTCTCACCATCGTCATAATAATATAGAGCCATTGTAGCTGAGAAGTTTCATTTTGTAGAGAAAATATATATAATATTTTTTATTGGTACTGTTAGCTGACTTCATCCCCTTTCTGATATATCCTCGTTACAATAATGAATTTAGCCTCTCTGTCTATATGTGTGCTACATTTGTAGTAAAACTTTATAACGTTTAATAGTCGGTTTGTTGAGGAGACCTTTAGCCATTGCACCATACAGTCAACAGTACTCACGTACTACAAAATCACAATCACTACAATATTTTAATCATCATTTGAGAGCTCTGTTCATTATAAAGGAGAAAATATACGAGCGATACAGAAGAATACAGACACAGCACAGGCACAAGTGGGTAAGAATATTGCTTCGCACACATTTTATTCGCAACAAGTCAACCAATAATCAAAATCAAGTCGCTTTTGCTTTGTAGTGCGGATGAGATTATTTATACATCAAGTAAATAGGAAGAGTATTGAGGGGATAGACAACGTTTTAATTCTTGCCGTTTCAGCTAATCTGCTTGTACATTAAAATAGTTAATATTGGCGAGAGCACTCGCAACACATTTTCAACTAGTCTCGTCGTCGTCTCGTGTATTAAGCAAGAGCTGAGGAGAGAGAACAACCTGTGAAGAACGAGTTGAAATCAAGTAGACCACCATCTTTTTTCGAAAAATTGAATGTTTTTTTGGTAAAATTCTGGTTTTCTAAACGGATTTTATTTTTGAGGAAGAATCATTGTTAATTTTAGAGACTAGGTTAGAGTCCAGTTTTGAAAGAGAGGTTAGTACATTGAGGGATTTTTGAGGGTGTAAGATTACAGTCGAAGGAGGAGGAGTGATTGGTTAACCTGATTTCGATTGAATGACGATGTTGCTAAAAGATTGTCGTTTGTTTTTGTTGTTTTCAGTTGTACTTTTTATGGAACGGGAGTCGGTGTAAAGGGATTTTAGTGTGAAGATTGGAACTACTGATAAAGAAATGATTGTTTTGATCAGCTGAGATTTACTTTTTCAAAAGAGGCGACTCCCATTGCCCTACTTTTTATTTGAATTGAGATTTAGTGGTTTTCGTTGAGATTCGGGATTGTCGGTGGTGGTTTACTTGGGGAGTTTTATTGAGGAGGTGGTTACCGGAGCTGATTATTAGTAAGGGGTATAAACTTTAAAGGAAGGGATGGAAGGCAAGAGACCGCTGTCTACCTCAGCGGCCGCTGCAACAGCTGCACCCTCTTCCACAGGAGAAGCAATTCTTCTTGGAACACAGCATGATCAAGATGAGAGCACAAATGGAAGTAGTACAGCTGCTAGTAGCCCACCCACCACTCCTGGAACTCCTCCACCACTTACCTCACATCAGCTTCCTCAAACTTCATCGAGTAGTGCTACTGCGAGTATGACTAATATTCCTATTGGCGCTTCTGATGGATTAAATCCTCGTGTTACTCCAATGGAGGTGGGCGGACTGAGGACACTTGCGAATGCTGCCGCTTCAGCTGCTACCAGTGTAGGCTTAGGATTGTCAGGAGGACTTCTAGGGACAGCAGCGAGTTTGAGTGCCAGTTCCAGTAGTGGATTACTTGCGTCAGGGGTGCCTTCAGCGTCACAGTCGAAGAAAGTTGAACTTGAGATTGCGCCTACGACTGGAGGGAGCTTTACCTTCGTCATTGATCCGAATGAGTCCATTGAAGGGCTCAAAAAGGCCATTGGCAAACGGCTCAAAGTGGGCAAAGAACACATTTGCCTTTTACATAGGGATAGGTATGCAAGAATTCAAATAGTTTAGTCCTAGTGCATGTGACCTTAATTTAACCTTGGGTACACCCTTTTAATTTTATCTGGTTACACCAATAGATTGTTAGAAAGTAGCAAGAGAATTCGAGACTATGGACTTGCCGATGGTTCCCGAGTTTCCCTTGTTCCATCCGTTGAAACGGGCCTTCTTGTAAGTTGCAAACGTAAATGAACACTGAACGTTTTATACTGGTGAAGTTGATGCGAAACTTTGAGTGACTACTTATTCATTATTCATCCAACAAAATGTTTTTTGTTATCTTTGTAGACACAACGACCTGAACAATCCGTGCTAGAAGCATTATCCAAAGGAACTAAGACAGGTATGAACAATGAAGCTTTCAAATCCTTAACGATGACTTGTCTTGTGTGCTCAAACTCGACGATTCATAATATTCACTAACATTTTATTGTATCCATTCACTTACCACTTCAGGGAGCTCATCCTCATCAGCATCCTCAGTATCTTCTCACACTGCCGCAGCCAGTTCTGTACCTGCTACTGCCAGTAGCACCTCGTCACCCCACCACCAAAATAATCATCAATCATTTACCCAACCGGAGTCTTCTTCATCAAGTCGACCTTCTACATCTTCCTCTGCAACGCAGACCTCGCCTTCCACATCGTACGAGCATGACCGTTTGAATACACTCGCAGAAGCTTCTCGAAACCTCTCCAATACACTCAAGAAACTTTCCAGTCATGTAATCAAGGAAGACGACGATTCAATCACGAATCACATGCAGCATCATGGAAAAGGCGTGTACTCCGGTACATTCTCAGGTACTCTCAATCCAGCTCTTCAGGATGGTTTAGGAAAACCGAAAAAACACGTTTCTACCATTATCCACATTTTGAATGATTTGTTGGGAGGAATGGATCCTGGAAAGTGCACACACGTGTCAGCGACATCCTCGTCAAGTAGTGGTTCTTCATCTTCTGGGATTACTTCGTCTGGTTCTCTATCCTCCACGGATTTACACAACAGACGCCGCCAGCTTCGGCGAAGACAAGCAGAGCACCATCATCATCATCACAGGAAATCTGATAGTCAAGGGTCATCGTCTTCGTCATCATGTAACAATCCGTCCATTCCTGGCTCTCCCCAGGATACGATGAAGAAATCAAAATTGGCATCTTCCCCCGACGACCATTATCAACACTCTCCTTCAGCAGCTGCTTCAAATTCCTGCTGTGACGAATCTTGTGCAGATAGTGATCATCATTATCATCGGTGTAGAAGCACAGTAGGAGCAAGACAACAAGCAGCATTAAATACAATGAATCGCGAAAGAGAAAATGAGCAATTGCGGTTGAAGATGGAGCGGATCAAGGAAAGTCTTCGGTTACGGAAAGAGAAAATGATGTTGCGCAACGGTAGAGGTGGAGCTAACGGTGCTGGAGCCAGCACTGGAAACAGCGCAACTGCAACGCCTACCCAAAGTTGATAACTGATTAGTACCGTTGATGATTAGCTTTTATTACACAATGTACTATCAAAGTATCAAATGGAAGTTCTTTAATTCAGTTATTTGTGAGCGTTAGCCAACATTTACTTTATGTGTAAATTCGCGTCGTCTTATCTTCCATTTATTTAAGTCCCACATTTTGGAAAATATTTTCAATTCGTTTGCATGCTATTTTGTATTTTTAAGAATAGTAAAAAACTTTACTGATTTCGTTTCAACTAATAATCAATCATTCAAAATAAAACTTGTTGTTTAACTTGCAAAATAGCTGAAACCTATATATATATGGTAAGATCAACTGAATTATAGTGAAGATGGTGTTTGTGTTGTGCTGGCGTTCCTTTATCATATAGGAATAGAAGAGTGTGAACCTCGTGGGATCAACGAATAGACAGAACAGTGACTTAGTTCGGGGGAATGAATGGTTGGAAATCTTGATTTAATACATAATCAGTAATCATATATATGCATTGCGTACAGACATTTTTTGTCTCTCGAGTGAAAGCATGCAAAACAGAATATGTATTGTAAGCTATTAATTTCTCGGTTTAATTTCTTTCTTCTGTTGAAGTATTGCACTTCAAATGAAATGTAATATTATCACTATTACAATGACAATGTGTACCAGTAACTTAAGTACCAGCAGAATCGTAAGTTTCTTATGTAAAGGTTTATTAAATATTTGTCACGAACGTCTCCGTTTTTCTCTGCCCCTTCCAAAGAAGGAAAATCGTTGGGAGAGTTAAAATTGTAATTGTATTTGCATGTCGTCATAATGTTTCGTGATTATGGTTTGATTTTTTTGTGTATTTTTGACTGGAAATTATTGAAGGTTTACTACAATGACTTGACACGTTTATATCGCAGCGATGGTAAAAATAAAGATAAAAAATGCTGAACATAAAGTTGATATCTCGAAATTTTGCAAGATTCATTTCTATCCATTTTTCATATTATTTGCCGGTTTGTGCTGGAATTGACAGACTTTTTTACAGCTTTCTTAGTGACCAATGATATATGACCAATCAATCGAATAAATACATTTTTACACATGCTCCCACGCTACGACGTATGAAGCAGCATAGTGATTTCATCAAAATGATCTACATCTACAGATCTACTCCAAAACAAAACTAGAAACGAAATGATTTCATAATGCCTATTATTACCGACTCAAACATCTATTTTCGAACTAGAGATTCCGTTAGGCACGTTTTACAAATATTTTTCAAGCATACCTAGAAAGGAGGAAGAAGCTTTATAATTATCATAATAATATAAGTTCTCAGAAATCAATTCATGCATGCATTCATTTTTCCTTCTTATTCAGTTCATAATCATCAATGTAGATGTAGGATGTACTTTCCTACTATTTCCACACATTTAAAAAATCGACCCATATTGTAAAAAGTGTGAACTACTAGCTGACTATGTATATATATATATATCTAGTAGCTACTAGCTCTCGGATTTGACTCTCTCTCATGCACAGTGCACAAATGATGATGATGATGACGATACAGAAAGAAAGAGAACCTTTCCTTAAAGTTCAATATCCTTATATAAGAAGCTCCACTGAGAACGAACTTCCCCACACATTTTCCACACTTTTCTAAGCGTTTTGCTGGTCACAACCATCAAAACTACCAACCAAGAGCGGTTTCTGATCGTTCCTCAACCCTTGTGAGGGTTTTAACGAGGAAAACCTTGTTAACCTAACTATCCCTGGTAGTGCGGCTCAATTTATATTAAAATGTATAGAAAATCTCTTAATGAAACCTTTTCCGCTTCTTTAGTAGTTGGTTTTTAAGTCTCCATTAATGCGAGAGAAGCAATGATCAGTACTATACTATTTCCATAAAACATTGGTCCAAAAGGAATCGAAAAATCCAATACTTTCAATGCCTATATGCCCACCCGGGAGTTTGACAAGATCGGACCTTTACATCAAAAGGCTTGCTTTATAAACCCCAACCTTATCAAAATCAAACTATACGTCAACGAAAAAGTATCCAAAATTGTGCAGTAACTCCACACCCATTTCTCTCTCCTTACCACCCCGTACAACAAGATGCAGAAGTGTTGGGAAGTCTAAGGTATGGTCAGGGACTGTTAATTAAGGTTCTGGACGAAACCAATTTGGTAAAGTTTCCAAAACTTAATCGCAAGTACATTAAGGATGATTTCCACCAAACATTTCCTCCCATCTAATCAACCATTTATCTGTGTGTGCCCTTTTCTCGTTTTTGTAATATCAGAATATTCTTTGTGGTTGTTCACAACATCAGGAATCAGAGGATAGTCCGTGCACCACTAAAAGTGTGTAAAAACCAACGAAACCAAAAAGATTAGACCGAGAGGGAAGTGAGAATAGACCATCAAGACTTTGAAGGAAACCTTGCCGATAGAGCAACACCAAGAGCAAGTTCTGTTCTGTAAAAACGACAAGGAGAAGTCGAGAAGTGAGTTCAGCGAAAAAGCTCACTCGATTCCATCTTTTTGTGCGAGAGAATATCCTTCTTCAACAACTGCTGTTGTGAAGTCTAGACTAGAGATGTGTGTAGTGGATTGTGGATATGACTGTGAATACTGTGATGTGTACTTTTTGAGTAAAAGGAGAAACGAAAGGAAGCTTTTTGATTAGTTTCATATCCAAGTACGACTAGCTGTTTAGAGAATGGCTCTGCTAAAAACTGTTCACCACGACGAGTTTGAGTAAGCACAAGTGTACAGAGTTAACGTTCTCAAAGTCTAGTGAAAATACAAATGGTGCTTTGGCTTCGGATCGCAAAGACTTTTGTACAGGCTGGTTAGAGCGAAACCCGGCCGATAAAATCTTGAATATTTTTAAAATGGTCCAACCGTTTTTTACAAACAAAAGTTTTTTGAAAAATTCAATTTTTGCAAGAAATGACGGA